>BMAW01045360.1:2749872-2875087 GCA_019974015.1 Nephila pilipes
ATAAAAATACACAAATAATAAATATATAAAAATACACAAATAATAAAAATATAAAAATACACAAATAATATATATATAAAAATATTTGTTTTTTAATACATTTAAATGATGTTATTTTTAATTCAGAAGTAAAATAAAATTCTCATCTCAACTTCAAAAAATAAATAAATAATTTTTAAAAAGTATAGATATCAATATTTTTGTTTCATTATTGCAACAGAAAGAAATATATATTCTTTAATTTTTTTTTTTTCCATTTTTAATTTATTATTTTTTGTATTCCACTTTTTAATATTGACCTATTACGTGCTTCTAAATCAGGGAGAGACAAAAATCCTAGGAAAAAGATATCCTAATAGTGGTGGAATGATGAACTGAGTATACGACTCTCTTCTATTTACCATTCTGGACATTAAGAATGAAAAACATTTCATTCTAAAAGTTCTTAGCATCAGTTTGGCGCCTCATGGATTCTGCTACCGGGATCAGATGTTCCCCCTTGCCTCCCCCCAACGAAGCCACTTGTGGCAGGCTGTCAGATACAGATACCACAAAATATCCAAGTTCTGAAACTACAGTTGCCAGTAATTTTGGAAAATATTTATTGTAGGATGAGATTGAGACTTCATTTGCATTCCTCGTTTACAAAGGATGGAAGTTCAATTCGGAATAGGATTCGGTGCGAGAGTAGTTCAGTAGTCATAGTTTTGATTTGGTAGTCATTTGCTGCCAAATCAAAATTGTATTGCTACCGCGTCGAGGTGTCACAGTTTGTGAGTCCTGGATTCATCATTATGCATTGGAAATCAATTTTGGGAAAAACAAAACGTTAGTTTGCTTTCGGTGAATCTTTCCGAAAAAAACGAAGATGGTCTCATCGGCTGGAAAAGTTATCACGAAGAATATTTCAGCAGTGAAAGGCGTCATGATCACTAACATGAGTAACTAAGACTTAGACAGTTGTCTAATGAGTCATGGTGCTTACTAAACACAAACCATTTTCGATGCTACGAGTATCATCTCTTGGAATTTTTAAAATTGAACGATTCTTTCAGATTAGTTGTGCATTTAAACGATGCCCACCCATTGAAGTAGTTAAGCGCACTGGCTAGCCAATTCCGAGAAAAAGCTTTTAAAGTTTCAAGAGCAGCTTATGTACTTATACAGTAACTCGCAAAGTGCGCAAGTCCTGGGGAGCCTTAACTTCCCTACAGGGGCGCAGCGGAATCTCGCATTTCTATACCTTACTTACAATTAGTTCTTCTTTTATAAATGGTGCAGCGTCGTGGGAAAACCTTAGTTCAAAAAAGGCGCCGTGAGTTGAAAAAGTTTAGGAACCCTCTGTACTAAAAAATTCTTATTTCCGGACAGCGGTGATAAGCGCACTGGCTTATCTACAAGTTGGACATGCTTCGAGCTCGAATTTTTTAAAAACAATATTGTAAAATATTTGAATTTTTAAAAAAAATATCGTAAATTAAATCATAAATTACTTTTTTTTTTATTTATGGAACAACAATGTACGAGATAATGAAACGAGTCAAAATCACACTTAAACAATTTTGAATGCATTTTAATGGAAATAAATTAAAACTTTAATTACTATTATACTATAGTTCCCGATAAAATTTTGCTTATTCATAAATTCGTTTTACTTAAAAATTCCTACCTTTTTTTTTCTAAATAATTTCTTAAAAAGTTACTCGAAGACATGATTGGGGGCAGCCTGACCAATACATGTTGATAAGACTGCTCAGTATAACTCTCGCTGTATCACTGCTTTTCGTGAAGAAGAATTTACTAGAATATAAGCTGTGCTTGAAATTTTATATGATTTTCCCCCTAAGAACTGGTTAGACAATACCTTTTTGTGGTTGTATATTTGAGTAGATACCCTTTAACTTTGCTATTAACCTACCGAGTCCCATCTCGAACTGAATTTCCCAAGTCATACCCTTCACATGTTTAGTTTAGTTTTTCATTATTAGCGTCACACTAGAAGCAACACGACGGCTATTGGCGACGGATTTCGTAATTTTGAACCACGGTCAAGTGACGAGGACGACACCTGAGCTGGCACCCCCCCCCTCTCGTAACTTCCACACCACAATCCTTCGCATGTTACTCGTATACGATTAAACAATACAGTTCAGGATAAATTCCCCATTTACTAATATTAATATTCAACATACAACTTTTATATAGCTAATGGTAATTGAAAAATTTTAATCAGTTCAATACTTATGTGTTAGTGTTACGTGTATATTTCATTACAATGAAATGAAACACTTTTCTTTCATTTTCATCAAAAAAAGGAAAAGAAGGAACGAAAAGAAAAGGAAAAAACAGTGAGTTCCCGAACATGTCTTGGTCATTAAGGATGAGATGTTTCTGGTGCATTTGATGCTCCTTATGTGGTTAATTCATTGGTCAATTCATTATTAAGAAGTTGTGTGATGCAATGAATAACTTTGCTCATCTCAATCATGTTTCGGCTTAGCAGTGGTGACGATAAGAGGGGCAACCGCCTACTCCCCCGACATTTTTAAGGAAAATTTTAATTTTTATTCCATTTTAGTTCCTCAAATCCAGAAATTATAAGCAAAACATTTGGTTGAGCCTTTTTGTCTTATAATATTGCCTAATTATCTTTCCTTCCATTTCTCTTATTGCTAAAGAGTAAAAATATGCACAAAATGCAATATCATCATCATGACACCATTGTTAGATTCTGAGGCTTAAGGACAAATATTTGGTGGCAATCTAATTTATTACAAAGAAATTTTTATTTGCATATTTTACATATAACGCACACACCTCCACATAACATCAAAATTTTCATTTTCAGTTCCACTCCTTGTCATAATTGCCATCCGTCTTCGAATGAATTGACTGAGAGAGAAAAAAAGTTTAGCCTTCACTTCGCCTCTTAGCAGGAAGTCGTGACGTTATTTATTAATGTCCGTTGATATTTATTCCAAAAAAGAAAAATTCTTACTCAGTCAATAATGAGTTAAATATTATTGAGAATTTGAACATTTAGAGCAGGAGTCTCCAAACTTTTAAGCCCAAGGGTCAAGTATTAAGTCCCAAGGGTCAAGACTTAGCTAGCTCATCATACCTAACTACTGTAGTTTTGAATTACGAGCAAATTTTTGTTTTGGAACTGGCCGACAAGTAAGGTGATTATGTCACGGGAGTAGATTCTACTTCAGGCCTGTCCAACCCAAAAGACTTTGCACACCGCTTTGCAAAAGCATTTTTTGCCGGCGGATCGCATTGTGTGTGTGCGTCCGCAAGTGTGTGTTATGAATTTGATTTATTACTTTTTTCAATAGTGGGTCTTTTAACACCAATTCATATTCTCACTTTTAATTACTACTACTACTTTCACCTCTCTAGTCGCGGAAAGCGGTTAATTGTTCCAAGCCTCGTTATAAAAATCAAGAACATTCTGCAACAATTTAAAGGAAATAATATTTTATTGAATTAAATATATATGTACGAAATATAATTTTAGCGATTAAAAGACACCGAGTTATCAGTGTGTCTGAAACCCCACGCTTCAAAATACAATATATTAGGCATGTTGCAGACAGACTGGCAGCTGCTATTTTGCATGATCCGCTCTTCGCATTCCCTCCCCCCGCTCTTCAGTAGGTTTTCTGGTTAGGTAAAAAAAGATTACTGGTTCTCAACAGAGATGGAGCCGCCTCATATGGGACAGTGGAAGGATGCTGATGGGTGGTGAACTAGTTTTGGGAGGTCGAGGGGTGATGTGAACATGTTTTGACATTCAAATTTAATTTTAAAACCCCTAAATAAATTTATTAAATCTATTATCCAATTAGCACCATTTGTATAAATAAGAAATAAAATTATGCGATGTCTCTGGAACTAGTAGGCTTCATTCCTTACGTTATGATATGTTTGACTGCCATCGAATTCTCAATTGTTCTAGTGTTTACTTTGTAACAAAATATTATCTAATGAGGCAATTAAACCATCTCGTTTTCAGAAGCATCTGCAAAAAGTGTATCCTTACAAACAAAATAAAGATATATCGTTTTTCATGAACATCAGGGACAAGTTACTACATTAGTACCTTCGGTCTCAGGCTTATTAGCAACCTCATCACAAAAATGCAACGATAGTTTGATAGCTTCTAATAATACGTATATCGAAATTACTAAATCGGAGAAGGCTCATACTATCGGCGAAGAGTTAGCTGTCAAGGAAGTCTTAGAAAAACTATTCACAACATCCAGATCCATCCAATGTAATAGAAAATGCCCCATTAAGCAACGATACACTGGGACGACGAAGGGATGGGATAGCTGAGGACGTTAAAGTTTCCTACTGACAACTTTGATACCCACCGAATTTTCTCTTCAAGTTGATGAATCCACATTGTCGAGTAATGAGGCTTTACTTTTGATGTGCTTCGGGTTTGTGAAAGAAGGAAAAATTATTCAAGAGATACTTTTTGCAAGACGCTTGATTGCAGATACTAAGAGTGAATCCATTTTTAATATTGTCAAAAATTATTTTAAAGAGAAAAATAGTTCTCTTGTGGAAATTATGTCTGTTGCCCATAATGGAACTGCTGTAATGGTGGGTCGTCATCACGGGTTCATCGCCCTTTTGAAAAGGGAGGTATTTCAGCTGTTCATTACGTGATTCGCAGATAGCATTTAGCCGCAAAAACCATCAGCGACAATTTGCATCAATCATTATGTTATGTCAACTCTATTGAGAACCAAATTCGCAGTAATGGTCTCAATGATCTATTATTAGGGCAGCTGTGTAAGGACAACGATGAAGAATTCAATCTCTTACTTGTTCACGGTGAGGTTTGCGATCTTTCCATTGGCACCTGCCTTAATAGGTTCTGGAATCTTTTTGACTCTGTGCTTGAGTTTCTCAAAGAGAAAGATGTGGTTCTGAGAGACAAATTGCTATAATTTAAGATCTACATTACTTACATGACTGATTTATTCGCAAAATTCAATGGAATTAATTTTCAGCTTCAAGGCGACGAGCTCAATTTGATCACTATAAAATCTGCTATTTTTGCTTTCCTAAGCAAACTCACTTTGTGACAACAGAATCTCGGTCGTAATGAGTTCGGCCAGTTTCCATTCTTGCCTGATATGCATAAGAACAATGAAATCCCCATTGATGATACAAAAGTGTACTGTAAGTCTTTGCACAAAGTTTTTTTCTGACCTTTCCTCAATGGGTCATGATCCCTTTTGAGAATATTGAGTCAACAAAAGTTTGGATTTTAGAGGAACTAGTCGAAATTCAACCAATGAGATTTTGAAATCCAACTTACAAAATGGTAATCATCTCACAAAATTTTAGTTTCAAGGTAACATCAGTCGTCTCTACCCCGGATTGTGTACCATCATCCAAAATTTTTTAATTGTCTCCCGTTCCGCTTATCTCATTGAGCGAAGATTCAGGTCTGAGACGGATCTAGTTACAAAAAAGGAAAATCAACTCTAAATCGATCAAAGAGAGAACATGCACCTTCATCCCACTAAAAATATTGAATCGAGCTTTAAGACACTTGCTCTGACCGACAAAGGTATTTGACTGTTTCATAAATACTATTATTTTTGTATTGTATAATTTTCTTACAGTTTGTTTAATTATCTAATGAAGAATTAAAAAAAAAACTCTTATTAAGTATGCTCACTTTTATTTTATATTTTGCATTAGCCATTTCAATTACAATAAATAGATTGCAATAAACAGCCGGGGCAAAAGTATCGAGTTAAACCAAACAGATTTGGTAAGAAAATCTATTGAAGAAAGTTACTTAAACATTTTGCCTCTTATGATTCAACTTTGTGATTGTTACTGAACAAGAATGTAGAAGAAAAATAGTGACGAGTTGAATCAGTGTACTGAGATATTCCCATAATAACAGGGTATGATATGAACGACTCACGATGGAATGTCTGGTACTTTTATGCACAACAAAAGTTTAAATTTTTGCTCAGACATCCAAGCTGCAGGTTGACATCATGTGGGCTACGTGAGGCCCGTGAGTTGAAAAGGTCTGCACTACTTTATTCACAATTTCGGTTGGTACTTAAGGCAGATGTCAAGGATATTTTATTGTGCATCATCGCAAAAAAGACCAGGGCCGCGCTGGGCCACTTATACGAGCATTTTCCAATATTAAAAAAGCTGCGAAATCATTGAAGCAATTCAATAGTGATATCCTGCGCATTTTTCATTTTTCAGGACTTCACCTCATTAAGTGGCAACTGCCCACGGCTAAATTGGGCTTCGCGTATTACTGTCGACCACTTTACTAAGTTTTGAAATCATTTTGACAGTAAAATGTTAAAACAGTTATATCATTTTTAAGCAATAGAAACAATTTTGACCCCCAGGCGTGGTTAGTGGCGCTGCAGTATCAAACGCTAATTCTGTCTTTTCAATCTCATTCTCCTCGCGTTTTAAAGTTTTCTCTCTAAAATAGCAATATATTCCTCTAAATTTGTATCGGAACGGCACTTCTCAATAATTTCATTTAATTTAAACAGTTTAAATTTCATTTTTAAACCTCTCTACTTCCCGTGTATCTCAGTGTTCTTGAAGTCGATTTCGTCTTCGAAATGAAATCCCTCCCCCTTCTCCGCCCATTGCTATATATGCTTCTTAGCTTAAGGCTACAGCCTCCAATGGCAATGCGTGCTTTCGTAACTTATATTCCAAGTTTGTTTCGGCAGTTCCTCACTCTATCGAATACCCAGGCTTTTGATGCCTTGATCCTAATTTTAGATAGCTATTTCTTAATTATGAAAACTTATTAAATTATGATATTAACTTTATTTTAAATTATGATGAGAGGGTAAATTAAAACTTTTTAATAAGTACTCGTAATTTTGGCCGTTACCATTACCTTTAACCGCTGCGCATGCTGTGCATGACGTATTATTATGACCACACTGAATGTATAACGGTGTGCCATCTTGCGGTGAGTAGAAAAGTAAAGTGCAAGATGGGAGAAAGCTACAGTAGTACTTTTCCATCTTTCGGGAGCAGTGGAATTACGCGAAAATATCAATAATGTTTGGTGAGTTGAAACATACATTCATGTCAGTTGTTAATTATATTAAATCACGTCAACAATCGTCAATTTTGCAAGTTTATTAAAGAGAGTGGAGAAAATGATTTATCATATTAAACTGCAGTGTACTGTGGAAAAGTTCTAACACGATTTTCTTAACTCCGTGCAACAATCGAAATTTTCTTGAATGTAAGGAAGCGTCATCTGGCTGACATACAAAACAATGAGTGGCACATTGAAAGTTATTTTATACAGATTCAACTAAATATACAAATAACTTTAATTTAAAATTAAAAGGAGAAAACCAGCTTCTGTCTAATTTATACCCTCATATTTAAACTTTTCGACAAAAAAAAAATGTCTTATTTCAATGCCAATTGAACAAAAAACGTGTCATGCATTTATAAATGCATACCAAACATTCAGTCAACAGTGTGAAACTCCATTTCCTGTAGATTTTACATTTGATGCTCCGGGAGTTTAAAAAATAAATTTTGCATCTCGCTTTTAAGATTTTCATGCAATTGCAAAAAACATTAACACTTTTCAAAATCCATTTAAAGCCGATATATTAATTATTGTCCCAGAACTTCAAATAGAACTTATTGATTTGTGGTGCATAACAGGTCAATTTAAAAGTCCCCGGCCTGACACATAGATGGCGCTACTAGAATTAAATCCATATGTTTTTTAGTTAGCCCTAACCCTCAAAAGATGCATGTATAAATTTGACAGCTATCGGATCATTAGTTTGTGAATTATAGCATTTTGAGTGAAGCAACTTTTGTTATTGTGAAAAAAATGGATAAAAAGGAATTTCGCGTGTTGATAAAATATTGCTTTTTGAAGGGAAAAAATACAGTTGAAGCAAAAACTTGGCTTGATGCCGAGTTTCCGGACACTGCTCCAGGAAAATCAACCATCAAGGATTGGTATGCTAAGTTTAGACGAGGTGAAATGAGCACCGAAGACGGTGAACGCCCCAAAGAGGTTGTTACCGACGAAAACATTAAAAAAATCCACAAAATGATTTTGAATGACCATAAATTGAAATTGAATGAAATAGCAGACACTCTAAAGATATCAACTGAACGTGTACATCATATCATTCACGAATATTTGGGTATGAGAAAGCTCTGTGCAAAGTGGGTGCCGCGCGAGCTCACTTTTGACCAAAAACAACGACGAGTTGATGATTCGGAGCAGTGTTTGAAGATGATCAAGCGTAATAAACCCAAGTTTTTGCGTCGATATGTGACAAGGGATGAAACATGGCTCCATCATTTCACTCCGAAGTCCAATCGACAGTCATCCGAGTGGACTGCACACGATGAACCCGCTAAAAAGCGTGGGAAAACGCAACAGTCGGCTGGCAAGGTTATGGCGTCTGTATTTTGGGATGCGCATGGAATAATTTTCTTTGACTAGCTTGAAAAAGGAAGGACCATCAACAGCAATTATTACATAGCGTTCTTTCACCGTTTGAAGGACGAAATCGCCGAAAAACGGCCGCATTTGAAGAAAAAGAAAGTGCTGCTTCACCAAGACAATGCACCGTGTCACAAGTCAGTGAAAACGATGGCAAAAATCCATGAATTGGGCTTCGAATTGCTTCCTCATCCACCGTATTCTCCAGATTTGGCCCCCAGCGACTATTTCCTGTTCTCAGATCTCAAAAGAATGCTCGCTGGGAAGAAATTTTCGTCGAATGAAGAGGTGATCGCCGAAACTGAGGCCTATTTTGAAGCAAAGGACCAATCGTACTACAAAAATGGTATCGAAAAGTTGGAGGGTCGCTATAATCAGTGTATCATCCTTGAAGGGAATTATGTTGAATTAAAAAAAAAAACTAATTTTGCCAAAAAAATGTGTTTTACTATGGTAGGCCGGGGACTTTTCAATTGACCTGTTAGATATATTTAAAGAAAATAAACTTATCATTCCTGAAATTTATATAAGAATTTTCCATTCCCACAATTTGAAAATTTGCATAAATTTGCTCATGACTTTTGTTTTCCAGTTTTTAGAAATACTTATCTATTTGAAAAAACATTCTCCAAGAGGAAATTAACAAAAAATATTTACAGACCTTAGTTAATCGATGATCATTGGCAGTCATAACAGATAATTTATCATTTCTACTATTAAACTTGATCCACAACTGCTAACAATTATCAATGGAGTTATAGTACCATAAATTTCCTTTCTGATATTTGTGTCAAATTTCAATACGTGAATTGCCTATATATGTTTTAATATATATGCGAGTTATCTATGCATGTTCATGAATTACCCGTGTATTGTAAGATTTTAATATAAATCTCAAATCATCAATCAGAGTTAAAATGTTCAATTTCATTATGTATGTCAATTATATGTTTCTTTATTTACATAATTTTTTTTTTAAAAAAAATTATACTGTAAATTTTATAATATAATCAAAATAAAATGTGGCAAGCTGGATTGGTGGTGCTTGTGGGTCGTAGTTTGAAGAACACTGGTTTTGAGTTTTCAATGATTCCATTTTTCAAACTTTTTATGTTTCTACAAGTGCTGTTTGCGGTTGAGATCGCAGAGTTCTTATGGTAAAATGTTGCCTGACTTTTTTTCCCAAAAAGCAGAAGTTGGTTGAAACAAACGACTCGGAACAGCTCTACTCTTAGCTTAATAAATATCAATGAGGTACTGGAAATCGAAGAATACTTTTTTAATTTTTAACAAAGACGATTTGACTGATGAAGAAACCTTGTACAAGTTGATTCTCTCTATTTTCAAGAAACTTAGAATCGGTCCTAGAAACATAATTGCTTAATGTAACAATGGAGCAGATATGAGTGGTATTCATAAATGTGCGGCAGCAAGACTGAAAAGAAATAAGTGTCCATTTAATGTTTAGTTTTAGTTTAGCTTTTATTAACGTCGCACTAGAAGCAACACGATGGCTATTGGCGATGGACCTCGTAATTTTGAACCACGGTCAAGTCAGAGGAAGACACCTGAGCTGGGTCCATTTAATGTATGTACATTGCTACATGCATTCTTTAAATCATGCACTTGTAGTTGCATCCAAGAACATTGTTTCTACCCATAATGTCTTCAATATTGTGCAACAAAAATGCTGTTTCATTGAAGCCCCTCCCAAACAGCATGCCGTGCTTTGACTTGTTCAATCAGTGATGAAAATAATGTTTTGTGTCTCAAAGCATTAAGGTTCCCGTCTACCCACCATTTTGATTTCGTGGACGTAATGTTAATCCTATGGAATTTCGACTTTCGTTCTCACATCTTTACTACTTAATCTATTTGAATGCAATAAAGTGCATCTGAAACAGCAAAGTATAGTGAATGTTTCAGCGGAATTACTTTTTTCCTCCGGATATATTTACCTCTATTTTAATGATTCTTTTGTGAGTTGTCCGGTACCTAAAATATTTTTAAAAATCGGAGGAAAAAAGTAATTCTGCAGAAATATTCATTATCTTTTGCTCTTTCAGATGCACTTTATTGTAGTAAAGATGCGAGAACGAAAGTCGAAATTCCATAGGATTAACATTACGTCATTGAAATCAAAATGATCGGTAGACGGGAAGTGATACATGATTTAGCAGCCGATACAAAAGCTTGCCATTCAACAGCACCTAATAGATATACCTCATACTTTAAAGGAAATTGAAGTTACTGACCCTAAAACTGGTGGTGAAACTCATGGTTTAATAACGTGTATCAATAAGTGTTTGAAATGATAAATATTCTCCCAAAATACATATAAAACACGATGTATCGTTTTATGAAGTAATGGATGTTACTATACAATAGTTAAGTCTGTAGCTGATTTTAGAATTGAAGATAAATTCAAAAACCTTTGTACCGCATTGGAAACAAAGAAAAACCAAACTTCATGAGAGAAAGTTTTTTTTGAGACTATAAGAGAAAAATGAAATCGCAAAAAATTACAAGAGGAAAACCCGTATATATCCAGTAAATTATTTTCTACAATATTAGCTATTATGGTACATATGAAAGAGAGGCGGGATGATTGAAAGTAAAAGTGGGAGAGAAAGAAAATATTTTGAAAATTGAAAGCTATCAGGTTAGATCCATAAGTAAGTTTTATTAAACTTGCTGCAGACTTTTATATATATATATATATATATATATATATATATATATATATATATAAGGGGGACCGGAAAGTAATGTCGTTTTCTTAAGTTAAATTCACACGACTACATTTTTAACAAGTTTTTATTTCTAATCAACAATATATTCACCTTCGTTATCAACAATCTTTTGCCATCTACACTGCTGGCCACACAAAATGCAACACCCAGAAGGACCAGAGATATCACAGCGAAATTTATTTGGCAGATAACATGTTGCACAAAGATTAAACGATTAAAATTACAGCCTCTTGTGAAGTGAGGATGATGACAAAATCAGTAGATTGTGTTGCCGCCATTGTTGACTATAACCGCTGCCACACGCCTCGGCATAGAATCAAAGAGGCTTTGGATATATCCTTGGGCTACAGCGGTCCATGCGGCTTCCATATATTACTAAAGTTGATCTGGTGTAGCAGCGGGTGGTGTATTCCGGGCCAGTCGTTGTGCAAGCATGGATCACACATTTTTGATTGGCGATAGATCGGGAGAACAAGCAGGCCAAGGAAGCAATTCAATCTGATGGGTAAGGAAGAACTCTTGAACATTGCATACCACGTGTGGTCGCGCATTATCCTGTTGGAATATGGCTGATAGCAAGCGCTGAAGGTATGAGAGGACCACGGGTTCCAACACTTCAGAGATGTAGCGCTGGCTGTTCAGTGTACCGGTAATGCGTACTAGAGGGGTGCGGGAGTAAAATCCAATACCACCCCAAACCATGATACCGGGTGCAGAACCAGTGTGGTGATGCATAACGCAACAGTGACTGAATCTGATGTGCTATGATTCGTGATGTGGCTGAGCGATCCATCATTGCCATGCGCACGATCTGCCTGTTATCACGGGCAGTTATGCAACGAGATGGGTGCAATCGGCTCCGTCGTTCAGTCGTTCCCTCCTGCATTCAGCGATCACAGAACTGCATCACAGTTGCTTGATTTCGTCCCACACGTTGACCGATTTCTCTGAAGGAT
Source organism: Nephila pilipes (assembly GCA_019974015.1). Taxonomy (NCBI): domain Eukaryota; kingdom Metazoa; phylum Arthropoda; class Arachnida; order Araneae; family Nephilidae; genus Nephila; species Nephila pilipes. Next base: position 2,762,100 of record BMAW01045360.1, read on the forward strand.
AATCCGTAATCCCTATAGGCTGCCATTCTTCCTCGGTCGAATTCAGAAACTTGGTCAAAAGACGCTCGATGTCTTACAGGAGGCATAGGTAAACAGCTTACGCAAAAAAAAAAAAAAAAAAAAAAAAAAACGCACGAAAAAACAATTGCCATACTTTAAATCGCCAATCTGTTCTCCCCTTATACAGCGCTTGCGAGTGGCGCTACGGTCGCCCGTGATGTATGTCTGTGCTGTAATGCTAATGATTTGCATAGCTCATCGTCGCAAACACATGATATAAATTTCATATGATTCGCATGCTTCCTTCAGGGTGTTGCATTTTGTGTGGCCAGCAGTGTAGTATACAAATTTTCAATGCCGGAGCGATAAAAATCAATCGGTTTTTCTGTAAAATATGTCGAGATAGCATTTTGGACATCATCAAAATTTTCTAATTTTTTGCCACTAAGGCAATGTTGCAGTGATCGGAATAAATGGTATTCCGAGGGTGCAATATCGAGCGAGTATGGTGGGTGAGGCAGTACCTCCCACCCCAATTCGTTAATTAATAATAAAGGTCCGTTTTGCACAGTGCGGTCTTGCATTGTCATGTCGCAGAATAACTCCTTTTCTGTTGACAATTGCCGGATACCTTTCAATCAAAGGCTGGTTTACTCGTTCCAATTGTTCACAATAGATATCTGCATTAACAGTTTGTTCAGGTTTTAACACTTCAAAGCGAACAACTCCGCGTGTATTCCACCAAACACACAGAAGTGCCTTTTTGGGGTGTAAACACGGCTTTGCAGTAGTTCGTGGTAATTCATTTCGGCTGAGCCACTGCCTTTTGCGTTTCTGATTGTCGTACAAAACCCATTTTTCGTCTCCAGTTATCAAGCGATCAAAAAACGGATCTGTACGGTGCCGTTGAAGCAATACGTTGCACGTGATGGACCCGTTGCCTTTATTCTGTTCGGACAGATTATGGGGGACCCAAACACCAGCTCTGCTTATTTTTCCAATCTGCGGCAAATGTTCTTGGATGGTTCACCAAGGTTGGTTAAGGCTGTTTGAGAGTTCCTCAATTGTTTGACATTGATTTGCTGCCACTTCTGCCCTTAGCACGTAGTTATCTAATGTTGTTGGTCTTCCTGATCGATGGGCGTCCGAGAGATCAAAATTGCCTGATCTGAACTTGGAGAACCATCTTTGGCATTTTCGAACGTCCAATGCGCTTGGATAAACATCGCAAATGTTTTTAGTCGCAGCAGTTGCAGTATTACCCTTGCGAAACTCAAAAAGCATACAATGCCGGATATGCTCTTCTGGTATTTGGCTGGCCATTTCACCCTAAATTGCAAAAAAAAAAGTCTAATACTTAATTATTCAGAAGCAAATATGATACAATAACCTCAAAATCTCTTTGACACGCCTTCTAAGTACGTAATGAGCTACCAAATGACAATCAAATATCGACATGAGCAGAAACGACATTACTTTCCGGTCCCCTTAATATATATATATACTCATAGACAAAAAAATTAGCGCACCAAGAAATAAGTGCGGGATCGTAACGAAACTTGGCATGAAGGTACATGTCGAGGAGATATGCAAATGTTTAGAAATGCAGCGTGATTGCGCATTACGTATAGCTGGTAGAGGGCGTTTAACGTCGTTCTCCGTGGAGCATAAAACAGGTAACCAAAGCTTGTTTGAGTGTGCTGTATCGTTTACAAAGGAAGAGTTGAGGTAGACATGCCATTACGCCGTTTTCGAAGACAATATGAGCAGCTGTCGCACTTTGAGAGGGAGAGAATCATTGGCATGATGGAAGCTGGGTGGTCAGCTAGGCGAGTAGCTCGTCAATTAGGTCGCTCTGATTGTGTTGTGAGGAGGTGTTGGGACCAGTGGATCCGAGAGATGTCATTTACACGAGGACCAGGCTCAGGACGCCCTCGACAGACCAGTCATCGAGAAGACCGCCACATCGTAAGAAATGCACGCGTACAGCCAACTGCTTCATCGGCCGCCATCTAGGCACAGGTAGTACCTTCACTAGGGCCCCCTGTGTCTTCTCGAATCATACGAAGGCGCCTGGCTGAAGGACATTTGGGATCGCGGCGCCCATTACGTGTGCTGCCCTTGACGCCTCCGTTTCGAGTGGTGCCGCGCACGAGGAAACTGGACTGCAGCGGATCGGAACCAGGTCGTCTTTAGCGACGAATCCAAATTTAATCTCAGCAGTGATGACAATTGTGTTCGTGCGTGGAGACCCCGTGGTGAACGCCTCAATCCTGCCTTTGCTTTACAGCGACACACCGCTCAATACACGGTCACCCGTAGTGTTGATCCATGGCACCATGACAGCCCAGCGGTATGTCCATGACATCCTGAAACCACATGTGTTGTCACTCATTCAACGGCTCCCAGGAGCCATTTTTCAACATGACAATGTTCGGCCTCACACGGCAAGGGTGTCACAAGACTGTCTCCGAACAGTTACTACCCTTCCTTGGCCTGCCCGATCAGCAGATTTGTCTCCAATCGAGCATATCTGGGATCATTTGGGATGGCGAGTTGGGCATCCCACGAATTTGAACGAACTAGAGGCAAGGTTACAGCAAATATGGAACGAAATGTCTCAAGACATCATACAGCACTTATATGCCTCAATGCCCGATCGCATCGCGCAACAGGGTATTAAATCCTCCGTTCTTTTGCCTTTTTCTCTGAAATAAATGATCCTTTTTCTTTGATTTTCTAATTATTTATTTATATCAAAGTTGTCATTAAGTATGCAAAATTTCGTTTCATTTTGACGACTCCTTCTTGGTGCGCTAATTTTTTTTTTTTTTTTTTTTTGTCAATGAGTGTATATAACGTGAGAGAGAGAGATTTGCCATTACATTGAGTTTATAAATAATTTATTTCGCAAATGAATAATCACCAATTCAGGGGGGAGGGAACGCGTCAGAAATAAAAAGCATTTTATACTCATCCGATATTATGTCATGTTTTGTCTACTCAACACAGATTTAAAATAGAAAACTTTTTGTTACCGAAAAGTAACAATCGCCAAAGATGTGATTATTCTTGAAATATGCTTTCCGCTCGCATCTTCGCCCCCACTGACTCTGAAGCGAAGAACTGGTTTTGTTTATATGCTCGTGACTGCATCGCACGACTTCACATCCATTTATAATACAAAAAACAGACACAAAGTTACTTGGTTTTTCTCAGAAGTCATTCTTCTTGCAATTTCTATTGCTCGCTTTTTAAATCACGTGCCTCCAGTACTTTTTTCCTGAGCTAAACAAAATGTCAGTTTCTAATCAATTCTTTAATGTCTGGAAAAAAAATTAAAAAAAAAAAAATCGAAATTGTTTTATGTGATAAACGAATACGTTTCTCTCTCTTTCGGGTAATACATTTCTTTTTTTGTTACGGTATCAAATGCAGTAATTGTTGATGCAAGTGAACGATATGAAATAGAAGGGGTTACCTTTACCTTTGGATTCCTTTTTTGGAAAATAAAATTTGATTTCAAAGACATTGTTGAGTTCTTTAAAAGAAGAACGAATGTGGCTTATTTGATTTTTGGCACTTGGATGATTTTTGACTAGGGTGTGTAAAATCATCAATCGATTTGTTTATTAACGTCACATTTAGAAGTAACACAAGGGCTATTAACGACGGACCTCGTAACTTAGAATCTAGACGTGAATGACAACCGAGTTGGCACCTCCCTCTCCGAACTTCCACATCGAGCCACCGGGAAGGCTGGGAGCTGCGATGGAATTAACTTTGATCACCGCCGTTATTTAATCTTTCGTGCTATCAGAGCTCGAATTCACGATTCGACTGAAAAAGCGACACCCACGATCCCGCCACCATGACTACTCGGCTACCGAGGCCTAAGTGCAAAGCACTCGTTAATTTAAAGCTATGTTAATCACATCTTTAAGAATCTATGACTATTGCAGAGGAAATCATCCCCTGATGGTATTTCAGAATTATATGAAAAGACGTTCACAAAACTTTGTTCAAGCTATAAGTATTAACACAGTACTGATTGATTGCATAGTTTTATGGGACATAGTTAGCGTGATGGGGAAGTTAGGACAGGAGGTACCAGCTCAGGTGTCGTCCTCGTCACTTGACAGAGGCTCAAAATTGAGATATGTCCCCAATAGCCCTCGTGTTAATTCTGGAACGTTTATAAAATCCATACCGAACCAAATTTATGGGATATGGAGAAGCAAAAACTATAAATATATATGTGTGTGCGCTATATTTTTTATTAGTACAGTTTGTAACTGTATTACAAACTATAATATAGCATCAGATTCACAACGAAAGTTACAAACTCTTCATTGTGAATCTGATGTCACACAAATTAATCTATATGTGAATTTAATTCGACACCAGATGGCCCGTGGAACGCCATTTACCCGAATGAAGGTGAAGTGTAATGGCGCTAGAGCCAGATGCTGCTGGTAACAGTAATAAAGTGCGCTTGTGATCTATACGCTGAAAAAAAAAAAAAAAAAAAAAGATAAAAATTGATCGACAAGGTTTTTTCAATTTTATAAGCTATCCATGAATTCGAAAAAAAGTCGGATGACTGACTGTTAATTAATTGACGCCTCATTTAGAAGCAACACGAGAGCGGTGAATGTTAGTGACGTTAAATGGCGCAAGAGCCAGATGCTGCGCCAAATAAGGTGTAACTATGATTTAGTCATTTGAAACAATGGTAAAAAAGATAAAAATTGTTTGACAAGAACGATGGTCGAAAACAGGTAAGGATCGTTAGGGAACTCCCGGGGGTGCTTCACTCGTGTTTATCAAAGACAGTTAAGTCCATGGGAAAGCGAAAAAAAAAAAAATCACTAGGATGCCTCGGGGTCACTGCTCGTATTTACTTGAAGAAGGGAAGCCCCTGAGAGGATGTTATGAATGGAAAGAAAGGGGTGTAATTCGACCATGGTGTGAATTACAGTTAGGGTCTACATGACGCAAAATCTAGCTGAGTGACTGAAAGTATTTTATAGGCGAAAGAACCAGATGCGGTTATGCTGAGCCAAACAAGGTAAAGCTGTGATCTAGAAGTAAGGAAAAAAAAAAAAAAAAAATCGGAAAAAAAAATTGGTTGACAAGGAGGGTCGAAAATAGAGAAGGATCGCTAGAGTAACCCGGGGCTCGAACCACTCGTGTTTACCAAAAACAAGTAAACCCCACGGGAAAAACATCACTGGGCTAAGCTCCGCCAAAAATTTGTTTAAAATGTAATCTACACAGAAAAGACCATGGTGTGAAGCTTCCACGTTAAATATTCCAAAAAGGACATCATTACTAGTGTTGCAGAAGTTCCAAAATAAATGGGACGACCTTTTTGGTTTTATTAAAGTCGCATTAGGAGCAACACGGACTAATGGTGACAGACCTAATTTTGAACCTTGGAAAGTGACGAGGGCGACGCCTTAGCTGGCACCTCTCTCCTGACTTCTACACCACGCCACGGGAGGATTTTGAGGCCCGATAGATTTGATGTGCATCAACTCCGGCGAGTCTTTGGTGACATCAAGGCTCGAAACTACGATTCGACAAAAACCACTGGCCACGAGTCCACTGCTACTAGGTCGACTTGTTAAATAAGAATAAAAAATAAAGACAATATTTACAAACACTTAACATCGTTTCTTTTACATTTTCTCGAATGCGCTTGTATTCGTTCGTTTCGAACCTTTCGTTTTTCTTTGTTATAAGCACGCCAACCAAGCGATAATTGCAACAAATAACGGCTATAGCGATAGTGAAGGAAGGCTGATCGGTCTCATGTGTATTAAAACTCCAGCAACCAGATAGGTTACCTAAATATATGTATTTCAGCAGAATAATGCGACTGCAAACGTCTGAATAAAACCAAATTTATTTTAAAAATTAAATTTTAGTAAACATAATCCACAATAATTGCAAGCAATAAAGCATGTCTGCATCTAACCAAATAATAGTAAGTGAGTGCGAAAGGAAAAGAGAAAGTGTACAAACAGTTTTTTCGTACTGCTTTTGACTATTAAAGATAAGAGATAGTGCTATAGCATCAAAAATAGTTTGTTTTTAGTAAGCATTGTGACTCAATAGACAGCTGTCTAAGTCTCCTTTGCTCGTATTCGTGATCATGATAGTTTTCGCACCTCAGAAATTCTTCGTCATAACATTTCCGGCCGATGAGACCATCTTCGCCTTTTTCGAAAAGATTCCCCGGAAGCAACCTAACGTTTTGATTTTTGCTTGATTTCTGATGCGTAATGATGAATCCAGGTCTCACAAACGGTGACAACTCAAAGCAAAATGACGTCGACAATAAGACGCGGCAGCAAACAAATTTTGATTTGGCAGCAAATTACTATCAAAACTAATTTATAAAACAATGGCAACTTAGTTTCGGCTCTATTCTAACAAATGATAACACCCATTAGTAACAACAAGTTACCTTAGTGATACCATCTATCTTCAAATCAAATACTTTTTGAACCATCCTCGTAAATAGTATATTATTGAGTGAATTCCCCCTTGTAGTGAATTACATAAATATGTAGGAGAAAAAAAAAAGTATTCCCTCACATATATTACAAGTTAAAAAAAGATAAAGCGTTCTGTAATTCGCAGCCGCTACCTGTGCAATTACCGCTCATTTGACTTGCTTATGGGTCTCTTTTGGCGAGGGTCTTGGCGCACGGTCATATTAAGAAGTTTACCGGCCCCTTGAAACGGATATTTAAACTGGGGCACAAACAAGTACTCTCAATAAAGGTTCCCCGAATGAATGTAAAGAATTTACAAATTAGCTATTTTAATTATGGTCAATGTTTCAATCCAAATCTTAACGAATATAAGTACAAATTTTCAAAGAATTCTACTCTGAAATATAGATTTCCAGCGGGGAGAGATCAAATGAGAAGATAATTCTTTAAAAGAAGTTTTTCATTTATTCAAATATAACTTCCCATAGATAAATGTTCAACTCTTTGTTTCTTCATTGAACTTCTTGAATTCTTTCCTTTATTTTTTTATAACTTGTTTCACTTACATAGGCAAAATGTTTTGCTCCTTCTTTTAGCTAAATTGGTTCTAACTGAATGTAGAATTTTTGTTACTTTCGAGAGACAGCCATTTCCTTTTCCCGTGCTTTATCTTGCTGTGAAAAACATTCATCTGAGAACGTATAAACATTCAAATCATTTTTTAAAAAAAGTAATAATTAATATAGATGTTTCTTTGATAAAAATAAATGATCTTAGAGCTGGGTATATTTTCAGCATTCTGTTCATTTTGAGAAATACAGTTAATCAACTCGTTTTCAGTAAAATATTTTTTTTAATACTATTTCAGCAAAATTATAGAACTCTTTCAATACTTCAGTTCTTACAGTGCCAATCGAATATAACACTCAATGTCTATAGCCTGTCCATTTAAGGCATGTTCCACATAATTATTCAATACATGCACTGACAAAATATACCAATACTTTTTCCCAACATACTATTTAAATGATGAATATGTTCTTTTTTTTTTTCCTTTGGGATTCATGCCGCCAAAGTTGGTATTGCAGTTGTCTCCTCCAAAATGCTATACATATCTTTTTTAAAATCCCCCCCCCCCCTCCTAATGCTTGCTATTAGCACTCAAGATATTGTTTCAGCTTTTTCATTCGGAAATGACAAAGTTTTTACAAGTTTATGGGTCACGTCTAAATTTGTATAGAAATACAGAATTAAAATAGAAAAAAAAAAATTATACTGCACCAGAATTCAAATAATCAATACATATGCAAAAAAAAAAAAAAAAAAGGGAACATTTTTTTAAAACGCTTTCAGAGTCATCTTAAAAGAATTAGGTGTAAGAACATCGTTGACGATAGCTTTCGTTTAGGTATTATCAGAAGAAATGCTTGACGTAATTTCAGAATCTGGCAATACGTTTATAAATAATTTTGATAAACAATCGCACAATATGTAGCCACTGTGGTATTTTGCAGTTAGAAAAGTATGGGTAGCTCATCTGCCAATAATTGCTCTTCGAGTTTTAAATGTTGCTTAACAAAACATGAATTTTTTTTTTTTTTGAACAACCGATCTTTTTATGTTTACAGGATGCAAGATGTTGTGATGGTTATTGACATTAAAACCTACCTGTTTTTTTATATTTCACATTTTTTTTTTCTTTTTATTTCACGATAATGATCCTTTTTAATTTCTAAACAAGGGTTAAAAATAAATAAAACTACATTAGTAAAATTTTTAATATAATGGTTAAAAAAAGTTTAAAAATAAAATGTATCGACTTTTTTTTTTTATCATAATATTCATAATTCATTTTTTTTATCATAATATCTGTGTTTATCATAATATTCATCAATGTATATTTATAATGTAATCATAATATACACCAAAATCAATACTAAAATAATTTTAACCAATATCAATAGCAAAATAATTTAAACCAAACTGCAAAAAAATGTGTTTTAAATTCTTAACTTTCGACTTCAGTACTTTTGATTGCTTAAAAAATGGAGCTAAAACCAGATTAAAAAAAAAAAAAAAAAAAATTCAAACTTTTTATATACAGTGATCTGGTGGATGAGAATTGAAGGGGGAGGGGTCGCGAACATTTTTAAAAATTTGGAAAAGAGTCGCTTTCGAAAAAAGGTCGAGAATCGCTGTTTTCAAGTGTAATATACTAATAATCCGGCTGAGGTCACGTTAACCGAGGTGTCAAAAACCCAGGTGACGATGTTGTAATCGAGTTATGGTTCCACTAAAGACCCGTTGCACATCCAATCTATCGTGGATGATCTGATTTATTCATGTTTGTATTCCCTTCCTAAGGTAACTCAGTGTCTTACTCCAGTAACCACAGTATCCCTAAGGGTTATTGGATTAAAATACATAATCCAAAGCAAATAATTTAATTTAAAGTGAAGAAAAAGAAATTACAAATTCTTATATATCATATATTTTCTTAACTGTTACTTACAATTCAAATATATAAATATTATATTTGAAGACTATTTAACAATCAAACTGCTACACAAAGCGATTTTTGGATTCTAATGGATTTGTGACTATCTCTAAATCCAAAGAATGAAAAGAGCACAGGAAAAAAAAATAGCTTATTTATTTTGGAATCATTTACATTTTATAATTATATTCTTCATTACAATTCAAAGACTAAGCACTCTTAATGTCTGGATGCTAAATCCATCCAAATTTGAATTTTTATACTTAACTTCCTGACATGCATTACAGAATTACTACTCTGAAATAAATTTTGAGATAAAAAAAAAATTACCTATAATAGGAGGATACTTTTATAAAAAGAAATGTGGGCAAGAAATTATTTCATGGCACTTTCATATTGCAATAAAGGCATTCAATAAAAGGGTGGAATTCTTTGCTTATAAAGACATTCATGTTTTTCATTAAAAAAAAAAAAATCGCAGAATTCTTGTTTACAAGAAAAATTTTTAATTAAAATGACATATACTAAATAGCTATATTCTAGAGGATTCAAACAAAATAATTTTATACACCATAAAAATAAAAGAGAAATAAGACTTTTTTAAACATTTTTTTTTCAATTTATAAAAAGGAAAAAATTTACAGATTTATATTTTATAAATAAACTCTCAATATACACAAACAAATATAAATGGTCATTTCTGAATTTTTTTAGTAGCTTTTAACAAAAAATAAAATTGTAAACAACATTTTTATACACAAAAAAAATAAGTCCATCTGAATATAATAAAAATACAAAACCATACCTAGATAATTAAAAAGAAAGAAAAAAGGGGGGAGAGGGGAATTATAAGAAAACAAGTATTTTGATGAATCCTGTATAAAATGAGATTGTAAAAGAAATGCCTTATAAGCTACATAAATATGACACATCAGTTACATACCTTAGACAGTACAGCTAACGAAGGAGATATTTAAGATATGGGAGAATAAAATACAACCATATTAAAAAAAAATCATATATCACTCTTTTTAAAAAATATAAATTTTCATATGTCCACAGAAGTCATAAAAAAAAACTGTCTTAAAATTACAAAACTGCAAACAACTAACATATACATTTTTTTTAACAACCCATACATTATACCTGGTAAAGAAAAATCTAATATTAATAAACATTGTTTTTAAATAATTTTCTTTGAAATACATAGCTATTCTTTTTTTTTTTTTTTTTTTAAAAAAAAAAAGCTACATTATAAATCTATTTAAAGGAACATAGTACCCTGAGAGAAAAATTTTTTTTTTTTTAAATTAGATATCGACTAGAAAAAAAAAATTTATTCATCATTTTTGAAAACACATAAAATATGCATTTTAGGAAAGGGGAGGAAAAAAGAAAAAAAACCTTTATTGTATATAAACAATTTTTTGCAAAGTATTTCAGTAATTTAACATTCCTACTACTTCCACAAACTTCATTTTTAAACATTTTTTTTTCTTTTGCTCAATTTCTTAGAAGTATTTCTTGTAATTCTGTGTATGGGTTTAGTTGTACTAGTACTATTTATAGTTTTACAATATTTCTATTGGACACTATGAAAACCAGTAAAAAACAGCTATATCCAATTTTGTGAATTTGTTTTTTAAAAAATAATATTTATCTAAATCTTTATTCCTTGCACATAATCATCAAAAATATTATGATAAATATCCAAAAAATATTTCAAAATGTTGTATTGTTTACAAAAACCTTACCATTTAAGTACATGACCATCATGAAAAATAAAAAGCTGAGAAAAAGCAGTTTACAGTTTTAAAAGTCAGTGAAATGATTCGGCACACACTTAAGAAAATTTAAAAAATTAAATAATGCAACTAGAGCTGGGAAATTTTGTAGATATATATTTAGAAAAGTCATACAATTAAACTAAAGTATTAAAACATTTTTCGCTATTTTGGTGATGCTTGGGGTACTTTGTTCCCTTAAGATGGATTGGAAACAACAATCCATTATATTTCTAGTAGTTGGATAATATGAGGACTCATCCATTTTGACTGTTGTTTTAATGGATTCAATCCTTCAATAAGGCCCCTAACAAATACATATCAGCAAATTAAAACATCAATATTCAAAAAATACTTAACCTTTTAAAAATTTCTTTGAAAATATATCTTAAATTTTTTTAAAAAAAGTACTAAATGTTGTAAAACTTAAACAAATTGATCATAAATACACTGTAAGCACTTAATTCATAAAAATTTATTTCACAATCTAATTGGACTGAGGAAAGGTCAGCTAAAAAAAAAAATTTTTTTTTTGTACAGAATAATTTTCATCACAACTCGTATCAACTTTGAAATCTGAAACATTTATTTCCAAAAGATTCAACACACTCACATAAATGAAGAGATTATGTGCAAATGTCGCGAAGATTAATAAGATTAGCAACATGTTTAAAGTTGCTATGTGTTCATGTGAATAACGATAAACAATTGATTTTATCTTTCATTTTATGAAGTAAATACATAAGTCAAGTATAATAACATGAAATTTGTACCAATTGGCACACAAGCACTTGTTGGTGAGGCATAGGATACATCACAAGGCAAGATATATAAATTTGATATAGTTCATATTTTTATTAAGTGAAATTGTTTATGGGCTAAATGAAAAAAAAATTGTACTATGAAGCATCAGATACATCAAAGATTACTGATATTGCAGAAGAACATAACATTACAGTGATATACAAGAACATAATATATAATTAAATATTACTAATAAAAATTACAATTAATCAATTTTATAATATAACTAATTGTTTTAAATAGGAAATATAAAGGAAATTTGTAATTTAAAAACAATATTCAAATCACAGTATGTTTAGCATTTAAACTATTATGTAACACTTATCATTATAGGAATGGTTTAAGAAAATCATACAATATTTCTGCTCTCTGTTAATCTAAATAATAATAAATTTAAATTAAATGCTTTTCTGCAGTTTTTGTATAAGGACAGTTGAAGCTACATTTTCCTTTTTTTTTTAATGTTGCATCCCAATGACATTGAATCAACAAATTATATTTTGATCTTTCAGTGAGCATTTTACCATGACTATTAGGTTATCCTGGCCCCAATTTCGATTTAGGAAAATGTAAGAATCGGGAGATGTTTAATATTAAAATAAAACACAAATAATGATATTTTGCATAATTCTTGCCCCTCTTATACCAATAAATAATGAAATTCTAAAAAAAATTCACACTTATAAGTGTGGAGGATTTAGAATAAAATCTATTTGATATTTAATTTCTTTTTTATATCCATCATTTAATTCTTTGTTCAAAAAGAATTTTAAGTACATGGTAAAATGAACCCATACCTTTTAAATGATGCCAAAATGCCCCTTTAGAAATCATAGCATCATTCTTTCCTAATTATTAAAAGTGTCAAATCATAACGTTTATATTTCTGGAGCAAATATATATATATATAAACTTTTTGTGCAATTGCATTTATATTTTCTTTTTATAACAGCAAGTCAGAAAATAGTTAAAGTGAAGACAAAAAAAAATTTTTGATGTTAAAATTCAAGTACAAGGACATGCATTCTGATGATAAATGAAATTAAGGAGATTAGAAAGATGATTTCTGACTATGAAAATCCATTGTACAAAAAATCAAAACTGTTATTCCAAAAATGGAGAGAAAAAATTGAAATAAAAAGATGATTACACTTACAATCCTTTTTATAAAGAAATGAACTAAACCTAAATCTGCATCTCCAAATTTTTAAGCTATCCAGGACACAATGATTTTACAAAATATATTTATATTAATTTAACTGATTTATTTCCTTTTTTATTTATAACATACAATAGAGCAGAAAAGTGTGATTTCAGATAATGAAATAACAAATATTTTTATAATAAAATTTTGATTTGGCATACAGTATGTACATTCATTACATTAGTATTAATTAAAATAGAGCATTAAAGTGAAATTGTATTAATTAAAATTAAATAAAGAATTCCAAAAAATTGACTAGTACCAAATAAAATACCAATCTGAAAACATAATTGACAAAATTCACTGAAATATTATAAAGAAGGCAGCAAATGAAATTTTCATTTGACTTTACATTTTTTTAAAAATATTTATAAACATCAAGATTCAAAAGTAAAAATTTGAAAGAAAAGTGAATAAAATACAAAATGTTTTCAAATCTAAGAAATTTAACCAAGAAACCATTCAACCAAATGGAATTTACTGATGATATTTTCCCAATTTTTGCATTCTGATGACAGTAATGTATATATTTTTGAGTACAAAAACAATTCTACATAAAGCTGTCATGAAATCCATCGAGAATTGATTACTAAAGATAAGAGGAACATAATTTTGTAGAAAAATGGGAAGCCAAATAATATATGTGTCATTTAAAATATTAAAATAAATGTCTGGAAATACAATAAATCAACAACAAAACATTTGAACCTCCTCAGACCCCCCCCCCAAAGAGTTATTACAATGTCTTTTGCTTCTACAAATTTCAATCGAAATTTAATTGAACTACAATCTGAACTAAGAATCATTATATAACAGCAGTATTATAAGAATTATATCAATGGTTTGCATCAACAAAAATCACAGCAAATAAATCAATATTTATTTTAAATTAATAGTTCCTAAGTTTAATATCCTCTATAAATTCAAATACTTGCACTTATTTCAAGATATTTAAATATGCTAAAAAATTTCAGTTTTAAAGTGAGTTACTAAATTAGTATTTTAGAAGGAATGTTACAAAAATAATTGATATATTATATCAATTACATATACACAAGGTTCATTTGAAATTAAAAATTTTAATGAACTTATTTGAATAAAAAATTATCATTAAAAATTGTTTTTACCTCATTTTCAATGATAACTATACCTGACTGTAAAAATGTTGATGTAAATACTCTAATAATATACATAACAAGTATTATAAAGCTTAAAAGTACCCTAAGGGTCAAAGAGAATGCATTAAGAATTATAGAGGTGATAGAATATGGTACAAAAAAAGAAAAAAAAATCACATAAAAGGATGATTTTGAAAGGGGAGAGGGGAATGGGATTGTCACAATAAGGACAATCTAACCAATAGCAGCAGAGCAACTTGTTGCAGTCTTGCATAGAAGTTTAGTATGATGTGAAAAAGGCAACTGAAGGTCACTATTTCCAGGATTACATAAATAAATAAAGTTTGTTCACCACACTTTCTCACTATTGTAGAGTTCATTTAAGGCATCACATGAAGGGGTTTTCAAAGCTTTGGCTTTCTCTTCCAATACACGATCTCGGAAATTTCTTGCTCTCCATATCATGCTTTCTCCTGTAATAAACAAAGATAAAATTGCTTATTGCCCACAATAGTCTGATTAGCAGTTAAAATTTATTACAGAAGCCTCAACAACTACTCAATTTAAACTATTCAAACATAGTTTCAAATTTTTGAAGAATTTAAATGACAGACTAATACATTATCCACAATTTTTAGTAATTTTTTTTTAAAAATTGTTAATTTATTAACTGTTTTTTTAAATAAATACTCCCTAAGAATTAAAATTATTTTCTTTTTGTGATGACAAATTAAAACTAATTGGATTTTGCTTCATAAACAAATTGGAATCAGTGAAAACTTCAATTATCAAGCTATAGAATTCTCTTATTTTCAGCAAAACAATTGACATCTAACATATTTCCAATTCTCTAGGTTTTTATCTTTACATTTTGATATAATATGAAGCACTTTTCAGCTTGACGATTTTTAATGGAACTGAAGTTTAAATTTATGAATTGCTGCCAAGGAGCTCACAATCTTACTATTAAATTATCAGGATACCAAACAAATTCTTGTTTCATTGAAAATTTTCCACATTATAGTGCTATCCTTAATTTCTCATGAAAAAATGTGAATAAGATAGCAACTTAGAACATTAAAAAGTCTCACTGTAATTCTTTTCTTTGAAGCAGGATCCCCTTAAAGTAGCTATATATTCGTCTTCTACCTGAGCTTCTAACCTCTGTACACTGCCTTGATAGTCAGAGGCAAAATTTTCTTTTACATAATATGGAACTCTTAAGTTACTTGTCCTTTTCTCATAAGGGTATTTTCTGCAATAAAGACAAAATAAAAATTTTAAAATATTAAGTAAAAATACATTATTACTTAAGTTTTTTACTTGGGGAAATGGATGATAGATTATTTCTGATTTGGAAAAAAAAAAAAAAAAAAAAAAAAAACACTCTATCATCCAAAATCATTTCAAAACTAATATATCTCAATTTTTTCCTCATACAGCCAAAGATATAATTACATTTGTCTCAATCAGGATGTGCAAAATATGTTAACAATAAAGACTTCAATGCAAAACTCACTTCTTTACAACTCCCTTCAAAAACTCTTACAACTTCTTACAAAAATCTATTTATGCATTTGATATATTTCCCTTATTAATATACTTTTAAAAGCCTGCTTAAGGATTTCATGCAAATTGTTTAGCAATATTAGTCATTTGTTTGTTGGTAAATAAAAAACATGAGTTAATCATATATTTTTACAGTTAATAGTTTTTGTTGAACATATGTAATAAAATTTTTGCCACTGTATTAAAATTAAATAAAATTAGCATTACATTGTTTAAAAATTATATTTTATTCATTACTATTAAAGAAAAGAATTAATTTTACCTACCAGTTAGATAAATAATAAGTTGTAAATGAAGATCAAAAACCTCCATAGGAGAGAAATTTCACACAAATTCTCTTTAATTCCATAAAAGTTTCGATATTAGGATTATGTTAATCCTGATATAATAATATGATATGCAAGGACAAAAAAGAATATTTTGTTAAGAGAATTTGACCAACAAAAAATATAGCATTTTTCAACATTTACATATAAATAACAAATTATCAATCATGTTGATAATATACAATATGAAAGATAAAACTCTTACAATGATTTAGAAAGACTATATGTTGGGTCAGCAATGAAGAAGCTTGTTAAAACAGAGAGTACAACTAGAAATATGATGGGCAACATCTGCATCATCACAGAATAATTAGCCTGGGGAAAAAACAGAAATATAAAATTAAAAAAATATTCAAAAAGAAGTAATGTCACTCTTAATAACTTTTCAAAACACCAGCATAAAATTAAAATTATTGTCCATGGTTCAAAAGAAACTCTAAATTATAAGTTCCAAAACAATACCATCACAAATTATTTTTTTGCAGAAAAAAAGAGAGAATGATATAAAAGCTACGGTTTAAAAATTCCCCCAATTCCAATATTAATTCCAGAGGTATTCTAGTACAATTTTTAGGGGGTTATACGAGGTGTGGATATTAATTAATGAGACCGACGCTGCTACAGAAGAAGTACGCATACACCAAACACCAGCGACAGACAGCAGTTTAGCGTGAAGGTTTCTCTTTTGAATGCATTGCTTCTCACTTCTGTAAAGAAATCTGTATAGCTGTAGCCTTTGTTCCAATTAGAGTATTTTCTTGTTACGCTGGGAAAATGATAAGTGTAACGATAGAGCAACGAATTGAGAAATTTCACATGAAACACTAGAAAAGCTTCTAGTGAAATTTATAATTTATTGAAAGAAATGTATGGGAATGAATTTTATCGCATGCACATGTTTTTGAGTGGTTTAAGCATTTTCAATATGGCCGAGAAGAAGTTGAGATTATTCCTGACTGGGACGCCCCTCCTGGTCAAAAATGGATGACAATATTGGTAAAGTGGTTTGATCTGACCTTCAGTAAGTATTCATACCATTGCTGAGACTGTAGAAATTGGCAAAAAATCTGTACAGTAAATTTTACATAACAATTTTAACATGCAAAAGTGTTAGCCAAAATGGCGTCTAAAATTCTCAAGTTTGAACAACAAGAAATTCAAAAAAATGTTTTGAATATCAATGAAAATAACCAAAACTTATAGGAAAGAATTTTAAAATGTGACAAGTCATGAAATTTTACTTATGACCATGTACTAAAGTGCTAATCCATGACTGGAAGAGCCCATCTTCACGGAGATCCAAAAAGCTCAAATGAGCAAATCAAAATTCAAAGCAATGATGATAGTTTTTTTTTTTTTTTAATCTTCATGGGATTGTGTACCTTCATTGGGTACCCCAAGATCAAACTATTAATAAACATTACTACCTTCATGTTCTTGCTGAACTACATGAAAGAATAAGGGAAAAAATGACACGAATTGTGGAAAAACAAGTCATGGGTTCTCTACCCATGACTTGCCGTCTGTCAAGAGGTTTCTAGCCAAGTACAGCATCCAAGTGTTAAACCATCCACCTTATTTGCCGGATCTTGCACCATGCAGCTTCCACCTGTTTTCTAAGGTGAAATCTGCATTAAAAGAAATCAGATTTGAGTCGGTTGAAACTGTGAAAGAGAAAGCAGCATGTATCCTGAAGGAGCTGGCAGAAGACCTCCAGCACTGTTTCGAACAATGGAAGATTTACAAGGAGCATTGTAGGGATGAGGAGGGATGTATATTGAAGGTGATAATAAGTGAATAAGTATGAGATCAAAATAAAATGTTTTGCAGCATCAGTTTTGTTATTTAATAGCCACACACCACTTCATAAAACCATTTATCTGCAAAACATTGAACTTTAATTATAAAATTTTTAATATCTTTCTCCAGATAGTCTTTTCCTGTTTAATATATATTTAACTTAATTTTTTAACACAAAAAGGTATTTTTAAAAACAATATATTATATATGAAAAATTCTTTTTTGGAAATTCAAGATAATAAATAATTATTCCCTTTACCTCATAATTCCCCAGAGATACTAAATGTGATACAAATTTTGTCCAGCTATGATAAAAATTACAAAAATTACTAAGTCTACTCCTCATTTTTTCTATAAATGCAAGTGCTACTGCTCAACTCGCATTAAAATGTTGAAAATTGTTTCACACAGGATACACATTTAAAATATTACAGTAAGGCAATTAATACTTACAAATTAAATGTGATAGTTATTCTAAAATCTCAGAGGAATTTAAAATTCAGTTGGTTTTCACGATAGTTAAAGAAAAAATACAACAACAACAAAAATACTAGAAGGGAATTGAAAAAAGAAACCCATTTCACATTATTACATACTTCCTGTCTAGAAGCATGGTTCTCTCTGGTAGGAAACCTTCGTTGGGTTCGTCTAGTGTATGAATTTGCTGAAATTATATAAGACATTGTTAAATATGAAATTTATCTCCTTATAATCAAGGTAAATAAATAAATAAATAAAAAAAAAAAATACTGACTTACCAAATATAAGAAATTTATTTGTATCATAACAATTTAGGGGGTGGGAAGCATTTAAATATTGACATTCTAACACTTTTTGGAAAAATACAAAGGAAATCACAGTTAATGTCACTTGATTTCAAATTTAATCACATGAGTGGCCTTACTAGCACCATAATTTAATTGACACAAGAAATTATGTGTTCAATCATTTGTTTCTATTCCCTGAACTAAAATTGTATTCTTTAATTTAACAATAAGGCTATTAAGAGTTTACAATATAAAATAAATTCAAATGGATTTTGATGGAATAAGATAAAACTAAGGAATCATTACTGGAAAATTTTACAATAATTTTATGTTATATCATTCTTTAGAAAAAGGTTTAAAAAATATCCCAAATCCTAAAAATATTTTTGATTTTGTGTTTGAAGTATATGAATAGTTTATATTATAAGCAATAATGAGAGGTTAAATTTTATTATTTAAACAGATGTGTCAATATGTTTCCTAAATTGATCAATACAGCTACCGAAATTCTAGATAGATTACAAAAACCTTTCTTTTCATTCAAACTTAAGAATTCTACCGAGTAAGATAGAAAATTTAAAAATAATAACTTCAAATTATACACATAATGTGTAAAGGCTTCAAATTAATATTGCTTCATTAATCATGAGGTCAAGGTTCAATTTGTATCATTTCATAAATGGAACAACTTTTTTATTGTGTTAAAAACTGGTAACTGAATCAAACAAGACTGAGAGAAAAATGTATACTTTCAACAATTATCAACAGAAACAACAAATATCACTATATATATATATATATACACACACATATCCATGTTATACATACATTTATGAGTGTAAAAAATAACTTACACTCATAACTTTTTCCTTACAAAGCTCCATGACAATTTGTTTTTCTTATTGACACATTAATATCTCTAATAATGTTAATAACTCATAAAAAAAATTTAAAAAGTATTGTACATATATATAATTTAATATTACTAAAAGGTTTTTTGCTTTTACCATTATCTTATGTGTATAAGCTAAGATATTTTATTTTAAAGACTCAAAAATAACTAGAAAACATCGAGAACATACCATTATTCTACTATAAAAAATTAAGCTTAAAAAAAACTAATATTTGACTAATGTTTAATATATATGAGTTGAGTTTTGTTTTTCTTTTAACTTCCTATTTTATATATATTATAATTTCCAAATAAAAAACTCCATTTAAAAATCCTGAATCAATTATCTCTTCTTATGGTTAAAATATATTTTAATAAAAAGACGAAACTCACCCGCCATTCCAGGAGCAAAGCCACCACCAAAAAACATGTTAAACAATTCCTCAGCAGATATATCACCTGAAATCATCTCACACTGTAAGATTTGTAGTAAAACTTTGCTTTTAACACAAAATGTAAATTTCATTAAAATGATATCACACAATAAAATGGTGAAAGGTATAGCTCAAAAAGCCTCAAACTAACAAACTAAGCAAAGTTAAAGACTATACTTATAATTTTCAATTAAAAATTAAAGTATGAATAAATAAATTGCTAAGATTACATTAAATAATAATGAAACATAACAATATACAAAAATAAATTTTTAAATAAGTATTTAAGTTAGTATAGACTTATAATTATATATATATATATTGAAATACAAAATAGTTATATAGTAAATATATTAAACAAGTAATTTTATAAATTATATAAGGAATTATTTTTATATAAAAATGTCATGTCTACTTAAACTACACATGCTCAGAGACAGGGAGCAATTAATTCTGAAAAACAGTACTAGTTTTTTTTTTTTTTTTTTTCCTGAAAATAAAGTTGTCAAAACCAGTTTTTTCCTGATCAGTCCCCTTTGTAAAACTACTGAACCCCTTTGTAAAACTTTGAAGCAACTACTGAAACTCTCAGTTCACTCCTCATCTGCTCTTTCCCCCAACAGTTTTTTTCTTAAATCAGTTCATTCTAATTATTGAAACAAGTTCATTAGTAATTCTTTTCCTTTAGATTCCCTTATTTCTTTTGCTTTTGAAATGATACACTTTAGGAGATTTTCTCTTTATACTTCATATCAAACATAAATTATGCTTTTTCAGAAATGGGTGCAATTATTTTCTATATATATTAGCACGATTTTTAATATTTTGTACCAAATACAAATATTCAGAATCAAAAATAAAATTGTATTCAAAATAGTGTTTGAATAATTATTGAATCAAAAAATATATATGTAACTGATGATATTATTTCCTAATTATATATAAACTTACATAATCAGGAAAATTTTAACTGAATTACATATTTAATCATGACAACATTTTGAAAGCAAACAGTTTTTCCTAAATGATACTGGTATGATACATTAAAATAATAAAGGTCCAGTATAAATACAGATATTTTACCTTTCATTGTTTTCTTTAAAAGCTTAAAAATACCCAAAAATACATAGATAAAAAGCTTAAATACTGAGTTCTTTTTTAAACTGATAGACTTGTACGAATAATAGGGCTGCAGAGATAAGGGAAAATCAATACAAATTACTGTTCTTTTAATTTCATATCAAATTCATTTTCTCATATCAATTTATTTCTGATATTTTCCTAAACAATACTCAAGAACTTTATACCACTAGCTCTGCCAGTTCCCATTGTGGCCTTACATACTGCAAGTAAATTAAAAGATCTTGTGTGAGTTTATTTGTTAAATTGAATTGAAATTTGGGTTTAAAAAAACAATACTTCAAAATGAATGGAATAAAGAAAAATTTTATACAATGGAAGAAAATATTCATTAAACTACAGAATTTCCATAATCTCCCCCTCCCCCAAGACAATATCGTAATGTCTTGACAGATATTTTGACAAAAATTTGAAATATTTTCAGCACTGGTATGTCGCGTTCAAAATGATAACAATGTAAAGATGCAATAAATTTTTAAAAAAAGGGGGAGGACATAGCTAATTTAAGAATTACATCAGAATGTATAGTTGATAAACATGGAATATTTATGATTTAAAAAATGCCAATGCATTGTTTTTTATACCAGGAGTTAAAAAAAACTCTTGTATAATGACTATTGCAAAAAAATTCACTTACTTTCAAATCCACGAGTGTACTCATAGTATCCCGCATTTCGATGACATGGTGTTCTACGGTAACTTTTGTTGTCAGAGGAACCAAATGCATCATATTGTTTCCTTTTTTCAGGATCACTCAATACTGCAAAGGCATTGCCAATTGCTGAAAAAATGAAAATAAGGGAAAGACAATAAAAATCAAATTATTCTTTATATCAAAGAATGCTTAAATTACATTTATTTTCTACAAATAATCACTATTATGTGACGGAAATTTTTTTCTCACAAAATGCTTCACAAAATGTATAAAGTAAAAACTGTAAAAAAAAAAAGGGAGGAAGAGCCTACCCTGTCCCATAAGCTGCAAAACCTTTCCCTTTTTGTGTATGCAAACACCTATCTTTAAAAAATATAAACTATATTTATGAAGGATTAATAGAAATTTAATGAAATAAACTATATTACATTTTTTACTGCTAACTAGAAATTTGACACTCTTTTATTTTGGAGATAAAAGAAACTGTTAATAGAAACAGAAATTCAAAGTTACATTGAAAGATTATTTGAAAACAAGTTGATAATATTTTCTAAAAAAATTCTTATTTCTAGTAATTTCTGTTTTTTTAGATGGAATTATTATTAATCCTTCATTCAAAAACAAACAATTTTATATAATAAAAATTTGACCTCCAAATAAGTTTTATCTTCTTCTGCTAACATTATTACAATATCCCAAACATTTTCTAATGCAAAACTGGGCAGCCCGTGGGTCATGGGTTACATGTGGCCCACGGAGTTGTACATAAAAGGAACAAAGAACATTTCCAGTCATTTGTATCATATTCATAGTAATGGAATATGAAATAGAACAAATCAATGAAATAGAACATCTCAGAACATTGACTTAACTATAGTCACAAATTTATTTCTTACAAGTATATTCTTGTTCAGAAACAAATAATGGGGTTCCATTTTAAAAAATGTGCCAGCCACCTTGCATGAGTGAGCGATTCCAAATGCATACCAAACCAGGAAACCTAATAAAGACAGTGGGAGGAAGGGGGCACTACTAGATGAGGGGATGGAATGTGATGCATTGATCATGCGAAATTTCAACAACCAGTAAATTTTCAGCAAGCCTTATATATTTGCACTGAAGTGTATGGTTCCGGACAAACTGACTGTTTGGTGTCTTTTGATTCCTAATAATTTAGCAACAGCACTGTATTGTACTTGAAGAGGATAGATTTTTAAATTATACTTCGTACAGTATACTTAACTCAATAAAATACAATTTTCTTTTATTTATTGCAGAATGGTCTGGATTTCACTAAAAGGATACGAGAAGATTAGTCAATTCCTGTAACGCAAAAGTAGAAATAGTTTTTGATGTGAGAATTTTAATTGGTTTTAAAAGTACCAAAATTAAAAAATAAAGTAATAAGAATAGAGAAAAATCAAATTCGTGCATACATGATCCACCCTAATATATATATAATGCGGCCTGCTAGAATAAAAAGTGTTTTCAAAGTGGCCAGCAAAATATTTTGGGTTAGACAGGCCTGTTCTAATGTATATTTATTCATTACTGTTGGAATACTACCAATTCTACTAAGTAAGAACATGCAAAATTACATATGAGTTGAATATACATTAAAATGTAATAAGAACAAGAACAAATATCAGTTTCAAAAGCAACTTGTAAGATCTCAAATTTGATTAAAAGAGAAAAAAAGATAATTAATATAAAGATAAAACAAAAATGAGGGTAAATTAGAAATGAACTGACACTTTAATTTTAATTTTTGAGATCTCAACATAAATATAATTTGAAAAGGAGCAAAACTTACTTTAAGAGAAAATTAATATTTAGAATATTACTGCATTTTCAATAAGTTCAAAATCAATGCTTAATAATTCAGTTTTCTCCCATAAATTCTTAAATACTACTTTACATGGAAAAAATTTCACAGAAAACAACATGAGCCATTTTAGTAGCTTTTTATTCAGAAAAAAAAAATCATGGTTATAACTAGCAATTTTTCTAATATCACATTAAATAAAAATCTAAAGGAAAATTAAATATACATCAAAATTTAAACACACACTTTTTAAAAAGTTCACAATAGTCAAGTCAATAAAATGTTTTATGCATTTTACAAATCAACATGAAATAATGTAATAATCCTCAATCCAAAGAAATTTTGTACCTATAGAATTGCACAGATTAAAAATATTTGATAAATAAGATATATATATATATATATATATATAGTTTTTAAGAACATTTTTGGTTGCAAGTAATCTTGCCCATTCAAGTAAAATAGTCTTACTGATACAGAAAAATATATTTCTCTTAAATGAAACGAGATACAAAACAAGCAATATAATATGCAATTAAACTTGATAAACATTTTATTGTTGCAAAAACAAAACACTTATTACCTTTAAAGGCTTCAGTAGCACCAGGAGCCTTATTTTTATCAGGGTGAAACTGCAATGCTAATTTTCTGTATTGTTTCTTGATTTCAGAGTCTCCTACATCTTTAGGCACTCCTAAAATCTCATAGAAATCTTTGCACTTCTTTACTCTAGGGATAAAGAAAATAAATTTCCTTTATAGAAATAAATGATATGAAAAGCAGGTTTTAATGAAGAATTCATTACCTTTAAAAATTTGAATATCCTGAAATAATTTCAAAATATTGTATAAATCTCGATACTTGCACATAAAGCGAATTTGTAGAAGTCTCACACCGCTGGAGCCAAAATATGATAACATAATATTCAACTGGTGAGTTGTCATGTGGTAATTTTATGGATAAGATACATTCTGCATTTTATTAAAATTTGAATTTTCAGATATATCAATTAAAATAGTTATACTCAAATTATATTGGTAAGGTGACCAATTTTTTTACAATGAAAAGTAGGATGGGAAAATTTAAGAAAAAAGTACAGCATAAATAAATGATACATTTTATTAATTCAAACAAAAAATACACTAATTATGCATATATCCCTTTTAATTACTTAATTAAAGAAGTATTTTTCCAATTGAAAGAATTTTTTTTTTTTGTATATATATCATTTTCTAACAAAATATTGGAAATTTCGGAGCAAGACATATCCTTCATATTGAGTTGTACCGTAAGTGTTGCAGCTAGAGTATCAACATTCAATCTTGATTTCTTACTTGTCCAAAAATCATTACCAAATAAAAAAATTCGCTGCATTAGTTCCAGGGTATCACAACGTAAATTCAACAAGAATATCTAAAATTTTCCTATGGAATGTGTTTATTTTTTAAATATTTAAATAGTTCTACCCATCTTTTTTAATTAATTTCAACATATTGATTTTTCCATTGTTTTAATTTATCAGAATTTAAATATACATTCAATCATCTAATTTCTTCAAACAGACAATTGTCCTCAATTTGAATACGAGGCCTTTCTTTTAATAAAAACTCAACTTAATTTTCCTTATCTGCCCAATTTACTTGCAATGAAATCAAAAAACACCATTGCAAACTGTTGTTATCAGTGATATTTGTTTCAGACCATTCTTTGACATTGGTAAAAATTCTGCACTTGTTTGGAACACTTTTCCATTATACTAGGATTTAATTCCTCACAGTTTAACAATTTTCTTTTTATTATTAAAGGAATAAATTTTTCTTCAAATCGTGATTGATATTGTAGGACAAAATAGTTCAAAATAAGACTAACTTCTGTAGTTGAAATATGTTCACCTTCAATCTTTTGAAGAAAACAGATACCTGATTATGTACAAAATATGTTGATATCTCTGATAATTTATAATTGAAAAAAGATTCCAAAATTTGTGGAAATTTGTCTTTACTTAAAAAAAAAAAATTAACAGCAAGGCGTAAATAATTGTAAAACACACTATATAGGCATTAAAGTGAGCTATATTTTAAATATTTTTTGTATTCAACATTTACATAACAATTTGGAGCAGCATCTCTGAATAGAGAGATTAACAGATTAGTTTTGAAATATTAAAAAGGAGGACTTTTTTTGAAGAAGGACAGAACCTACAAAAGTACTGTCCTCCCTAAAAGACTATGACTGATCACCTTAACATTAGTTAACATTTTTTAATCTGTCCAGTTATGCTTATAAAATTGTAAACTGGATTGTAATTTTTTTTTTAAACTTGCTAAAAACATTGTTATTTTTATGCCAAAGGTCATCCACATGTGTCATGCTTCCAATTATTCTCTACAGTATTCATTATAGATTTAATATATATATGCACACACATATAAAAATATTCATATATATAGGTGGTTATCAAAATAATGGAAACCTTAGATTTATTAATATGATGTAGTACTGCCTTTGGCATATAATACAATTTGGATACGCCTGGGAATCAATTCACACAAGTGCTGAATATGTTTAGAGAAATATTATTCTATTCTTCATTGAGATATTGTGAAAGTTCTCAGAGAGACGCTGGTGGAGGATATCTATTCCATATTGAACTCTCTAAAATATACCATAACAGTTTAATTATATAGAGGTCGGGTGACTTTGCAAACCAGAGTATATGTCTAAATTCATTCTCATGTTCATCAAACCAAGATAGGACAACAAATCCTGCTGCCTGGATAAGATATATTGTCATCCTGGAAAATTTCAGGAAACAAAGTTTGCATCATAGGATGCACCTGGTCGGCTAAAATTTCTCTATACTTTTCCCCAGTGATCCTTCCTTTCAGGGTTAGGATTGATCCAGCAGAAGACTACAACACGGCTGATCATATCATAACAGATCCACCTCCATGCTTGACAATTGTAAGGAGACAATCAATATATAGGCTTGTGCGGGTGTTCTCCAAACCTGCACCCATCCTATTGCAGGTATTAGAAACTCACTTCTAACTCTATTACTAAAACTAACTACTAATCATCATCACCTCAGATTTCAATTCACGGTTGTCCTAAGACAAAAAAACACATCGGGTTGTATAACAACAACAATATTTATTACATTACTTGCTACCGCTCGTTTACAACAGCTCCTCTCGGAGATTCGGTCAGGTCCCGTCTGAGGGGATCGTGTGACATCACACTCTCTCCCTTTACAAATGAACGCCCTCTATAGGTGTGGGCTTTAAGTAGAGAAGTTAACACAGGGAAAAGTGTGAAAGACAAATCCTCAGACTGTATTACTTTTTTCCTCTTATCAATTGACCAGGTTTTGTGAGTGTGACACCACTGTAGACGAAGTTTGGCATTAACATTTATAACAAGTGGCTTGGGAATTGCTGATCTGCCATAAATGTTCTGTTTATGAAGGTGTCTTCTAACTGTATCATTAACATAGAAGAATACAGAAGCTGATTGTGCTCTGCAGTCACTTTTGCTGCAGATGTTTGCTTTTTAGACATTAGAATCTGTTTCAATGCCAGTCGGTCTCTTTCACCAAGCTTCTCTTTTCGCCCATGATTTTGCTTTTCCAAGCTTGTCTTGCCACACTGTGTGTATGCTGTCATGACTTTAGACAATGAACCTCTAGAAATGCCTAAAAGTTATTATGTTTTGGTCCCGATTGCTCCAGCTAGATGAGCTCCTACAATTTGGCCTCTTTGAAAATCTGAGAGGTTCGACATTTTACACTTTTGAAAAAAATCCAAGACTTACAGAACTTTAATAAAGCTACCACATACTACCAGAATATATACATATCTATTTATATATATATATAAAAAATGGTAGCAATTATTATATTTTAATGCTTATGAAGTGCATTCAAAAATGTCATTTCTATTCACATGCGTTTCCATTATTTTGATCACCTGTATACACACACATATATACATACACACATAACACATCAATCAATAACTCCCGAGACTAACCCAGAGATGGCGCTCGTAGTAAACCAGTAACCAGGTCTTTCTAGAGTACGAACCTTTGCTTGAAACGTGTCAAAATTTTAAGTCGATCGGACCAGAAACAGCTGAGTTATCGAGGTAGGAGTAAAGTTGTTTTGTAGTTTGTTTAAAAAATGGAAAAAACCGAGTTTCGTGTTCTGATAAAACATTGTTTTTTAATGGGTAAAAACACCGTGCAAGCGAAACAATGGATTGAAAAATGTTACCCGGACTCTTGTCCATCAAAAGCAACGATTTAAACATGGTCGTACCGACACAAATGACGCAGAACGCTCGGGTAGACCTGTGGAAGCTGTTACACCGGAAAATGTGAGTGAAGTGACAAAAATTATAATGAAAGATCGTAAAGTGAAGCTCCGTGAGATTGCTGAGATGACACAGATATCATATGGAAGTGTATTTACTGAAAAAGGTTTTTTGAAGTGAAGTGAAAAAGGTTTTTTCCAAGTGGGTGCCGCGATTGCTTTCGATGGAACGAAAACAGCAACGAGTCGATGATTCAGAAAGCTGTTTATCGCTATTTACTCGCAACAAAAAAAGATTTCTTGCGGGGGGAAAAAATTGGGGGGAAAGATTTCGAAAAGCGTTGGAACGATTGTATCACCCTAAAAGGTGATTAACAGAAGGTGTTATGTTGATGAATAAAAAAAAATTTTGCAAAAAAAATGTTGTTTTAATGTTAGTCTCGGGAGTTATTGATTGATGTGTTATATACATAAATATATATGCGTATATATACATATACACACTCACATATATACATAGATATATATGCATATATATACACACATACATGCATACATATATATACACAAACATATAAATACATATATACACACATACATATACATACACCCATATATACAGAAATTCTATATCAAAGATGAATTTAAGGAAAAGAGAAGGGAAAGTGTTAATTACTTCAAAAGTGAAATGTTTCGGGACAAAGTAGCACATTACTTTTTTGTGTTACTTTTGAAAAATGTTATAATGTAATTTGTATAACAAACACACAAATACTATAATACTTAGCAAAACCAAATGTTCCTTTACTGTTCTAAATTTCAATTCTATAACTATTATACTTAAGCAAATTTTTACTGAGCCTCATTTTCACCAATATTCTAATAAGTATAACTTCTATCATTATGACATTTTTCATGCAACTATAGTTCCTCTTACAAAAAAGTTTTTTTTTTAAAAAAAATTATTCCCATAATTCTAATAATTCAATACATTACATGGAAAGCTTGAAAAATCAATACTTAAATGCATAATTACCGTGATTTTGCCAAGCCTAATATTAGATATAAAAACACTTTTTAAAAAAATTTAAGTATTAATTTAATGTACACATGCTCATAATAATAATACAAAAAAAAAAAAAAAAAAAAAAAAAAAAAATGACAAACAATGTATATTAATCTTTTTCTATATAAGTGTAAGCTCAAGTAATTTTATAAATAATGTTGTTCTGAGAGACCAATGTATTCATATGTTTAAAAAAGTAAAGGTACTTACGTAAGATTCTGCTGACAATTTTTGTCAAACCAAAACAATGCCACTAAATATTTGAGTCAATATAATTGGATAGGAAATTAAAGTGTTAAGTTTAATTGGAACTGTACCAAACTTTGTGGTCTGTGGTATTTTACACAAGTACTAAAAATAAAATCTTTCAGTAATATTTTGTTAATATTTAATTTCAAAAAAATATATAAATATGTGGAACTGAAGTTATTACAGTCTACAACCTCAACTCCCTACAGCTGTTAAACTTCTGAAATTATATAAATTAGAAACATCTAATATTATGGATAGTCATATTCGTATCACAAAAACATTATGCATAAATGCTATGTTAATTTTATATACAAAGCAGATGAGAGAGTCTAATACATTCACATTACGATCTGTACCGATGATTTCATTTCACAAGTTCGACATTCATAACGTTAGAGTTAGATTAGGGTTATATTATCAATCTATTATTATTATTATTAAACATAAACTATAACTTAAACAAAACAAAAAAAACGGCACCAGATTTTCAACGTTTAATGGCAACAAAAAAAATCAGTATAGGAATATTAAATGGTTAAACCGTTATGCAATTAAAACAACTAATCCCAGTTTTACTCTGGAAGATCGCATAATAATTTGAAATAAAATAGTGTTTTAGACCATTTTAGCATGTATTCTCACAGCAATTAATCAGATTTAATCACAAGAGCACTTATTCTTCACCTTTGCACAGCCTCCACTTGCTCCTCTGTATAATCGAGGCGCAACTCTGACCCCTTTGAGGATCCCCTCCTCCTGGCAGAAGTGCTTCGAGCTCTATTTTCACTTGACTCAAAACTGGAGCTTCTCCCTCGACTGCTGTTATTCTTTGGATCACCAGTAGAATCACTTAGTTTTTCCAACAATTCAATCAAATCTAAAAACATTATAAGATTATGATTACTTTAAAAATTATATGCCTTTTAAAAGCATTTTAAAATCCGATTCTGAAACACTTCAAACATAATGTTTTGTTATAAATGTTAAGTAACTTTTAAATTTGTGAAAAATTTTGGTTGATAAATTACTATATGTAATTTTAATTGTGATTGTGAATTTTGTTAAATTAATGTTGATAAGCTCAAATGGAATTTTTAGGCATCTTGTATATATACAACAAAACATCAATCTAATCTAATAATTGAAATTCTTCCTCATTCCAAAATCCTATCTTGCTTTTCATTCTAGTAGAGTACTAGAGAACATTTTAAAACTCATTTTAATGCAGTTTAAGCAGCACAGATGGATTAATTTTACGGCAATAAATTGTTGTAATAATATGAATATAGTTTGAGTTTTGTGAGATCCACTTTATAAATTCCAGTTAATTATGTTAAAAGCAAAACAATTATTTAAATTTATTATTTTGTTTACGTGAATTTATTTATCATTGTTTAATTTTTGTCACCGTGAACTGAACGATTTTGAAAAAGTATATACGCTGTGGCAACAAGGAAGTGCTTGTTCTGTTTTGTTTACTTAACAGTATTCCATGAAAAATTGTCATATAACTAGGTGAGTCTTGGACTCTAGTTGGCATATTAATTTGTGAAATAAATGAGATTTGGCAGTATTAATAGTTTGGAGTATTAATTTTCAATACAAGAAACTTCTTTTTTATTTTTACGACAAGTTTAATAATGGGTCTTGTATCTCTTTTTATTACTTCTGGGAATGAATCTAAATTTGTGAAAATGACAATTATGAAGTTTTAAAAACATTCATTGGACCCATAGGCATAACAGGTTAGTAAAAAAAATGTATTCTTTCATTTCATTGAGGAGTTTACATGATTGGCACATTTTCAAAACATGAATTTTAATGATTTCAAAAAACTACCCGATGGTGCAGAGTTCATCAAGCAATAAAAAGGTGCAGAGTTCAGTTCAAGCAATTTATTATAAGTAACACTTTGCTTGTAACTGGATATTGGATTGTATACGTGTAAATGATTGTTTCTTTAACTTCACACTAGGAATCATAAAGACTATAGGCACTTTACTTCATTATTTTGAACCTTTAACTTCCATACCTCATCAACAGGAGGAC
The DNA here is from genome assembly GCA_019974015.1 of Nephila pilipes. Taxonomy (NCBI): domain Eukaryota; kingdom Metazoa; phylum Arthropoda; class Arachnida; order Araneae; family Nephilidae; genus Nephila; species Nephila pilipes. The sequence continues at coordinate 2,793,100 of BMAW01045360.1, forward strand.
ATGGACTCTAAACTGATTTATTGCACAACAGCCTCACTACATGACAGGTCTTTGGTGGCATCAGGACTTGAACACAACTTGACAGAAACAACTTGAGCAGTGAGCTTGAGGTTATGATGACACTGGAATAAGTTTGTAGTGCACGATTTAAAATATCATAAAAACACTATTGTCAACAGGTAGATGTCCTGGTCTAAAGTTTACATAATACTTGTTGCAAACACATTGATTGATTGGTTTTATTAACGTCCCAATACAAGCAACATGAGGACTATTGGTGACAGACCTCGTAAGTTTGAACCTTGGTCAAGTGACGTGGATGGCCCCTCCCTCTCCTAACTTCCACACCAAGTCAAAGGGAGAACTTTGAGCAAATTTAACATGTATCCGCCCTGGCTACATGGCAAATTTTTAGTGGCATTGAGGCTCAAATCCATGACTAGATGTAAACCGCTGGCTGCAAGTCCACAACTATGACCATTATGCTACTGCTGCCACTTGTGGTGAATTAAAGTATTGCAACAATTGGTTGTCCTAGAATGATTATTTAAGTGGATAAAAGTAAATTCGGCCTTTCAAAGTACAGTGAGTGGCTTTTCTTCTTGTTCATAAATCAACTAACAACCTCACTTAATCTCTCTCGCACATCACTATTCTCAATTATAATTTGAAAGAAATCCATCATCTTTTGAATATTATCACATAGATCAATAAGATCCAGTTTTGCATTGCAACTATTTCGTGGTCGAAAAACTCACTTTTGCTGATTTGGTGTCATTTTGTTTCCCATTGCCAAGTGAAAGAGCTTTAATGGGATTTTACCAAGCATGTCATCGCCCCCCCCCCCCAATTTTAATGACTAAGAGAAGGAAAAAACAGTTTGTAATGGATTAAAATGTAAATATTAAACAATTGTCAGCATTCAAATATTTCTAATAAATTTGAACATTACTTTGAAAGGGATTGTTAAAATTACATTTGATAAACCAGTGATTTCCAAACTTTTTGAGACTAAGGTTTTTCTTCCCTTTCCAAAAGCATGGCTAATTTTAAGAGATAAAAATAAGATTCTACTGTGTCCCTGTAAAGTTGCCATTACGCCTCAGGGTGCAGCAGTTTATATATCTTCATTCTTAAGAATCTCTTCAATTTTGGGAACCACTATGCTAAACTGTTAACTTTTTTGCTTTGCTGGATTAGGAATTCTAAAGTTTAGTTATAAAGAATCATACAGTTTGTGTGATGCAATAGTTAGGATTGATGAACAAAATAATTTAGCATAGTGATATAGTAATTTTATTTCTATTTAAATAAAACATCATTAAAATAATAAGTCAGTAAAGAAATCTGATATTGCAACAAATCTTTTACCCACGTCTTACAAAGGAGGCAACAAGTAGAACAAGTACAGTAATTCAGATACATAAATACAAACATAATATTAATTTAGGTTTGTATTATATATGTATATCTTTTTATGTTTGTATTATTATCCCTTTTCGAATCATAGTTGAATATAAAATGGAATGACACAGAGAAACAATGTTTGTAATAAGATATTTTAGCAATAAATACACTAAACCTAGAAATAAAAAAAAAATCATTTAATTACTTTAAATTCTTCACATAGTATATAATTTGTGATGCTTAAATATTATAATGCATTCAGCAATTCCTGCTTATAATTAATTAAACAAAATAACAATCACATTTGAAGTATTCATCTCTGAATATTCAATATATAAGGAATGAATCCAAAATTTTAAAAGAGCATGTTCTTTACATATTATAGTGAATTATACTTTACCAAAAAATATATTTCTTTCCACAAGAATCAAGGCATTTATATCAATTAATATCAATAATGTTTCTTGTAGCACATACTTTTAAAAATGAGCATTTCTAAAGTAAACCATCAGAAGCTTATAGCTTAACAAAAAGTAATGAAATAATAACTATTTTCACTACATAAAAAAAAAAAAAAAAACCTGAATTGGTATTAGGCTTTGAATAAATCTTTCATGCTCATCATTTTCTCTTTTTAAGTCATCATTTGTCCAGAGATTTGTCACCATATATAGAAGACCCAATGACATGGTCAGCATTGCACTTCCATCCGATCAGATATGCAACTCACGAGTAAATACATTTTCTTCTTCTTTAATTTCATACTTTCTCTTACATGAGAACTAATTAAATGGACTAAATTCACAGACAACATGCCCCACACTAAAATCATGTGAATACTACATAAACAAATTGGCATGGTCCGTGTTAATATAGGATTTCCCTATATGCCAATTGTATACATCTTGTATATCCCCTTTATTTCGATTAATATATTTAAAAATATCATATTTCTTACATTATTGAATTTTTAATATTAGGCAGGAAATAATCCGAGTACATTTTTGTGTATCTACAGTCATATTCTCATTTAATTGTGTTTTTAAAACACCGTTCACTAAATCAGCTAAGCTTTTTTTATACTTGCTTCTGGTATTTTTTTGTATTCTTATAAGTTTTAAATTATTTGCTTTAAAAATATACATTTTTGAACTGTTAACAGCCAATGAGCTATTTTCATCTTTTTGTTTTGATTAAGCTTATTTTGTTTTTCAAAATAGATAATTTTTCATTTATACATATTGTTATATAACAGATCATTGGTTGATTCTAACATGTTAAAAATAAAGACCCTGATGTTTAATCTAACATTGAAAATATTCTAAGCCATCTGAAAAATAAATGTGGATAGATAAACTGTAATTTAGCTTTTCTGAATAGTAGCATTTTTTATGCATAAATACTTTTCATTTATCACGCTGATTCTGTTTAAAAAATATAGCAACATTGGATTTAAATTTAGATTAAATTTTTTCACTTTTAATCAAGATATATAATTAAGATGTAATAGTTTTTTCACAATTTACAAATTAAGCAGTAGTAATTTTGTACTTTGAATTATAGTTTTTTAAAATATGTTTTGCAAACAAAATTAATTTAATCATAAGTTGATTATAATGTTTTAAAAAGGAATCAACAATATTTAAGAAAAAGAAATGTGAATATGTAAATTCGTCACTTCCCTGTTATAGCAGTGCCTGAGAATGAATTGCCAAGTGACTAAGAAATATCACCGAGGCAAGTTGTATTGCAAGATAGGCTTCACGATTTTGGAGATGACTTCGGCGTTATCATAATTTGACGGGCACAGCAAGAAGTATTGCAAATTCCAAATACAATCTTAGTTTAATAATGATTTGCTAGCATTAAAACTTTTCCAATTTTTTTTCTTTTGTTCATTTAAAAGTAATAATTTTTAATCAAATATGATTTTTACTTAATATATTTTAATATAAAATGAAATACATAAGTTGAAATTCTGATAATGTGAACAACAAGACACATACTAACACTTACATTAGTGATAATCAATAAGACTTTTAAAAAAATGTTTTAAATGTTACTTTCTGAAATTGTATTCTTAATAGAAATGAAATAGTAAGGGGAAAAAAATATAATTTTGAGAAATAGAAAGATTTCGAAGTTATAAATCTTGAATAAAGCTTAACAATCTATTATGTTGCCTAGAGGTGCAAATGTGATTGTTTCTTCTTGCCTACACCAGAACTTCGATTTTACTTTATAATTCATCTCAGCACGAGAATATTTTTTAAAAATATTAGTCATGTACTTCTTAAAGTGGTTAAACCTAGTAAATAAACATTTTACAAATATCAAGTCCCTTTATATTATATCTGAATTATCTTACAAATTCCACTGAATAATAAATATTTAGCTCAGGACTTGTATGAATGAATGTGATTGAAGGGATTGTAAATAATGTTCCACATATCGAATAAAATGGTTGGATAATAGCTCAGCCTTATCCTATGATGAAAATTTATAAGTGTTTTTACAATTTAATGAGCTACACATAAATATAATGTTTGTGCCACACATCGAATATGAAAGAAACCATTTTTATTCTGTGTGAAAATATTTTAGAGTTCATGCATAGAATAAAATCTGAATGTACTGCACCAAACATTTATATAAATTTTTGTGACATTTTTAAAGACCACATTAAAAAAAAAACCTTAATTTTAAATATTATAAATAAATCTAATTTTGAAAAACAACACAACTAAGTTATGAGTTTAAAACAGATGATTTTAAAATTACATGGCAATGGTGATGAAATACCAGACAATCAATTGTAATATGATGAACAGTATTTGGAGTATGACAGGAAGAATGCCAAACTAGACTGAAAATTTGGTACCAAAATACACATTAAATTTGTGTTTAAATTAAAAGCATGTTCTTTAAAAAAAAGTATATTCTGAAATATCTTACTCCTGTCTTAAAAGTATCTGAGATTTACTTCAACTCATTTAAGAATGATCTGGAATACAAGTTATTTTTGTCAATGTTTTATTTCGTGTGTATTTCTTACTTTATTATTGCCTCACAATATTATTGGAAGGAAAAACTGATGTACAATTCTTAGAAAACTATATAACTTTAATAATTAAATATAAATAAATATCTTAAACAGCAAGATATAAAAAAAATGTATAATAAAATCTCTGTCAATTAAAACAGTTTAAGTTACATTAATTTACATTTATTTATGAAATATATATATATATATATATATATATGTGTGTGTGTGTGTGTGTGTGTGTATATATATATATGTTATTGAGAATTATTGCTGTATAGTCATTTATAAAAAAAAAAAAAAAAGTGTAGCTTTGTGGCCATAAAATCTTAAAATTTTACAACAATGCTTTTTAAATATAATGGTGTTATTCTTTGAAATATCATCACCATCAAACAAAAATCTTTGCATATAACAAAATTAATTTCAACATTAATCTATTATAATTCTAAAAATTACTGAGACTTATAACTTTTAAGAATTAAAGTCAAAAAGTAAAATCACCAAAGATATGATTACAATGTAATATTACAAATAGTCTGAAACAATCACAAATAATTACTCATATGAAAATCATTTTCTAAACTGATCAATAACATTTCTTAAGATATAATAGAATCTTTGTGAAGATATTACAATATAACCAATAATAAATTACTCTTTTGGTTAAAGTTGGGAATAGGTTGTCCCCTAGGTAAATGGTGACAAAACTTGGCGACTTTCTAGATAGCTCACCAAACATGCATGACTTAAGCATTGAGTATACTTATGATTACCATAACCTAAATCGACATGCTTAAATCATCGCTCCCAAAAGTCACTATACGCCTTGGGTACACTCTATTCCAGACTTTAAGCACTCTTTTAAATATCAGAAAATCACAGTTTAATTAGGATACTTTCATAATCATAAAAAAAATGTCTTTGTGTAAACTAAATAAATTTGAAGCCATTAATTTATAGTTTGTTGACAGAAGAATGATTCTATACCTTTATGTTACAGCAATACAAAACTACAATTTATAACATTTCTTTTGAAACAAGACATTAAAAAAGTTGTGTGATAATTTCTAAATAAATTAAAAATTAATATATGTAGCAAAATATATATTGCACTAGTTGCCTTTGTAGCTACAAACAGATATGACAACCTGGTCTGGTCAAAGTTTGATAATTATTCTGATCAATTAACCTTTAACAAAGCAGATATAATCTAAATGCTGTGTTAGAACTTGATGTTCCAAATGACCAGTAGTCTTCAAAGGGCGAATTATTTTACAAAATCAACATAACGCTTTTGGTAGAAATGTGACTTCTTGGGAATGTTAGTATTCCATATCAATATTAAAGTAGACATGTTTTAATTTTGTATGGTCTCATGTTCACACAAGTTGGAATTCCTTAAACACAGATTAAGATAACACTATGACTGATATTCTCATGCTTGGTCAGAATTTCACATGCACTCAAAAAATCAATGAAATTAAAAAAATATGAAATTATAAAAATTATGAAATTGCACATGTGCTGGGTCCAAACACACAATACATTCAATAAAGTACAATTCAAATTAAGCTATTTGTTTCATTTGATCTTAATAAACCATTCTCATAAATATTTTCTTATACATTTTATAATTTTCCTGTATTTTCTCCAAATCATCAAAAAGCCAATACGTTAATCATTAAAGATACACTGCACATTCCAGCATTGAAAAAGTTCGAACAAACCAAATTTAATAGCTATTGCAAACATGAAGTATAATATTTTATTATTCTAAAAAATGTATTATTATTCTTATCGTTAAAAAATACATTGTACATTCCAGCATCGAAAAAGTTTAAATAAACCGAATTTAATAGCTATTGCAAACATGAAGTATAATATTTTATTACTCTAACATTGCATTAATTAAAACAGCTACATGAAGAAATTTTAATAAGGTATATAGCTTTTAAAACAAAATTAAAGTTAAAAACATTTTCTAAAAAAAAAATTTACTTTAATAGAGCAATAAATACCAATCCTACACCGGTAAAATATTTGCATTTAAGCATGAAGATATTCTTACATTTATGGGTTACATATAATTAATCACAAATATCAAAATGTCCAAACAAAATCAGAACACACTTAAGTAAACTTAAATTACATAAATGTAACTTATTTTGTAATATTAATAATTTTGAAACATTGAATAGTAATCTTTAATATGAAGCTCTGATAAGTAATCGAAATTAGAAAAAACCTTTTAAAAAAAATTATTTTAAAAGTTTGAACACTTAATTACATATCTTCTGCAGCAATGATTTCTAAAAGTACTTCCTACGAATTGACAATAACTCAAAAATCAGTTATTAAAAATTGTAATACCTCAGAAATAAGATTAAAAAGAGTATAAAGAATTAATCATCTTACTTACCTTTTGCTCGTTGTGATGGATACAATTTTTCAGCTTTATACAAAAATTTAAGAGCTTTGGCGCGATCGCCTTCATTAATGCATTTTTGCGCAATAGATATGCAGTGTTCACTCTCATCTTTATTTCCTTCCATGAGGGAAATTAATTGAGAATACTGAGTAAACAAAAACTAATACTATAAAACGCTCGTAAAAAGAAAGACATCATAAAAAAAAAAAACTATAAAATTCTCAAGCACAATCCATTCGATTCTACGAAGTATAATCCAAATTTCATATTTAACACCACGTTACTCAGAGTTCTGAAAAATCCCATTTATTCAATTTGAAATTTTGAATAACAGCAGATGATTTGGCCTCTAACATCCACATTAACCAACAGTATTGAAATCATTGAAATCGAAAATATCATTTCACTTTAGATAGAGAGGAGGAAAACTGTTGCCATAATTGTGTACAAATTAGAGTGTACAAACAAATTTTTTACAAAATACTTAACCAATGCTGTTTAAAAAGTCAACTTTTTGATCCATAATTCTAACTTCTGATGGCTCAAATTTCCCACTAATTTGAGAAAATATCGCATCAATTATATTTTAAATAAAGTTAATAAATCAATTAATCCATATATTTGAAATGCTTCAAGAATGAATGGCATCACTTGAAATCAGCGATTTAAAGGAGCAGACGGAATATAGAGAAAAGATGTAAGGAATTTATTTGATTTTATTGATTTGAGAGTTTTTTTTACCTCTGAATTTACTGTGTTATTCATATTAATAGCGCAAAATACTAATGTAGCCGTGAACTGTAAGTTTTATAACTTCTGTATGAGCTTTAAATTATTATTATTGTCACCAATGAGTTACACAATAAATTATTTGAATTCCCTCACGTTACAGGATGAAAGAAGATTGTAAAATGTACTTCAGTTGCTTGTAAATAAGATTCTTCGCATTTGTCAAAATAGCAACCAGAATTAACTTAAGCTGTCAAAATCTATTTCGAATGTGTTATTCTGTCAGCCTTTCTTCCTGGGCTATTTTTAAATTGCGACAAAATTACTCAGTTTGAGAAAATTAACAAGAATATTTTTTTTTTCTGTCTCTTTCTCTCTGTCTACATTTTTCTGTGCAGAGTAATGTAGTTCTGTTCCAATTATTAACATTTTTTTTACAATATCTAATTGAATTTTTTTGTTTTGTGAAATTACTGGATTTGAACTTTGCGTTTACTTGCCTCTCATTACAGAAAATTGGGTTGCTCTATTTTGAAATCTAGTAGCAAATTTTTTGTTCTAATACCAGCAACTTAAAAGTATTATTAGAAAGTTGAGAAGAAAATGCTGTTCAGTTTACACCCATGGCACAGTTTTAAAAATCGCTAATATGGTGATTTTTGCTATCACACCAATTGCATAAACTCTGTGGAGCCCTAAATGAAGAACATGAAAGAAATTTAACAAATCTTTTTTTGCCTATGGATCTGATAAATGTTTTCTGAAACTTCATAATCGTCATTTTTACAAATTTAGATTCATTCACTTCCACAAGTAATAAAGAGATGCAAGACTTGTTCTTGCTTATAAGTCACTTTTGACAAATCAATTTGTATTCACTTAATTACAACTATCATGTAAATAATCCTTTTATTATACCTACATGTAGATGAGTTTTAAAAAAATGTTCTCTAATCCTCTTCAAGAATGAAAAACATAATAGGATTTTGGAATGAATATGAATTTTAATAATTACTCTAGCTTCATGTTTTGATAGTATAGTTGTCTAAGATGTCTGAAAATTCCATTTGGTGCTTTTCAACTTGAAGTTTAAATTCAAAATCAAAGCTAAAATTACTAATGGGATTTATTAAGAGAAATTTTACTGAAACTTAAACAAAAAACATACTTAACATTTATAACAAAACATTATAGCCTCTCTTGAAATGGCATATTGGAACTCCACATAGCACCAAATGAAAAAACACGAAAAAAGTTTCACAAATCATTTTTGCCAATATGTCCAAAAAAGGTCTAGTATTTAATTATCATTTTCATGAATTTATATGCATCTATATCCATAAATACTCTAGGTCTTCCAAATTTCCAACTATTATCAATGATATTAAACAAATGCTCTCTTTCTTGAAGATAACCTTCATAGAAGAAAACATGTGAAAAATGTCAGAAAAATAAATGCTCATCGAATTCAGATGCCACTATCATTTTCTAAACTGGTTAAAGTTTCATACCCATTCCAGGTGCATAAAAAAACCACTTCTGATTAATCAAAAAAGCACTTATAAAATCTGAATATACGCTGTTACCTCAAGACCAATGATGAGCACTTAAGGTAATATGCCTATCCAAACATCACCATTTTCGTGAAAATTTTCATAAGTTTCTTTATAACTTTTTGTTAAAGCCTATGTTTTTACAATTTCAAAAATAGTTTGAATTTGTTTTTAGGGTAGCTAGAAACAAAGTTATAACCCATATTTTAAACCAGAAGTGAAATTTTAGAAATGTAGACCAAAACTAAGCCATTGAAATGTAAACAATGCATTTTGAACAGCTGTTTCTCCATTTTTAAATGAGTGGCTGCGGTAGCCTAGTAGTCATGGCTTCGGATTTGTTGCCGGCGGTTTTCGTTCAGTCACGGGTTCAATTCTTGGCCTCTAAAGACCTGCTATGTAGCCTGGGCTGATGTACGTTAAATCTGTCGAGGCCTGAGTCCTCCCGTTGGCGTGGTGTGAAAGTTAGGAGAGGGGTGCCAGCTCGGGTGTTGTCCTCATCACTTGACCGTGATTCAAAATTATGAGGTCTGTCGCCAATAGCCCTCGTGTTGCTTCGAGTACGACGTTAATAAATACTAAACTAAAACTAAACTCATTTTTAAACGATGCGAATGTACAATGTACTTTTTAAATGCAGAGTTTAGCTTTACTTATTTATTTTTTTATAGTTGTAGATGCAACTGTCAGCTATTTTTTCTCTTAATTTTGATTTATAGATTACATTTTCTGGAAAACTGCATTATTAATTATTTTTTGATTACACTAAATCTCATTTCTTAAAAGTATTTCATATATTGAAATGAAATTTTACCACAATGTTCTGTACATATCTAGATATGTTGTGAACCTCAAACATAGCTTTTAAGTATATAACTGTTTATTTTGGAGCTATTTTTATTCAAAAAAATTATCTATTTTTTGTCAAATCTTGTTGTGTTTTCAAGTTTTGGTATAACTCAGTAAGTTTAAGAGATAACTGCTTTTTTCTGCTTAACAATGCAGAAATATATATATTAAATATAATAGTTGATATGAAAATTGAAATATGTTATGTAGAATTTGTTACATGAATTTAAACGCAAATGTCAATTTTTTAAAATTTAAACCAATTTGGAAAAATAAATTTAAAAAAAGTTCATGAAATTGATTTTTTGTTACCAAACATTTTATAAACCAATGGAACTCAAAATATAAGTGTTTCACAAAAAAGTACACCGAAGGTAGGCACATACTTTAACTAGTACGGTTAAGTAAAAAGTTCAAGTTTGTCATATGTTACAGTCATGCACAAACAGAAAAGTAAGGTTTCCCATGTTTGGCAGTTTATTTTGCAAATATTTCTGCTGCCAAGGTTTGTGGGCTAAACCACATTCCCACCAAAAGTTAATTGTACTAAAATTTTAATTTTATATTGTTTTTGTAAAGTTAATTTTCAGTATAATATTAGCGTAATATTATTAGGTATATATATGGCTTAATAAATTGATAGTGAAAAAAAGGAAATTTAGATATTACATTTCTCTATTTAATAGATTTTGTTAAATTTTCAACAAATGTTAACATACTAATTTGAAGTTTAGTTATGTACTGAAAAATAAAATTATCTGTACTTTGTCACTAGACGATCAAGCATGGTTTATTCTAAGTCTAAATAAAAGACCAAGCATTCATTTGTTCATTCGGTTGAGAAATTTTAAAAATTTCTGTTACATGCGGAATAAAAACCAGTACATGGTGTAGTACAAAAAAGATTTGTGTGTGGATTTTCAATCAAGTGGCACGTAAAATGGGTTATCTACCTAGCTGTCTAATGTGAACATTGGCATTCTAATTAAGAGTTTGTGAGTTCAAAACTAAATTATGCCATAGGTTGTATGAGTTGATGCAAGAAAATTCTGATGACACTTTAACATTTTGTGCGATGTTGACAGTGGCATAGGGAAGGGTGAACATCAATCTCAACTGTAGCATCCAAAAGGAGGTCAAATTGGCTTATGATGCACTAAAAAGAAAATAAAAAGCATTTGCACACTCACTTTATCAGTATGAAGTTATCTTTTTTCATGTTATTTTTGTCTTTTTCTGATCCTACCTGACATTATCAACACAGGAAAGATTGTCAGTCTTGGCTATGTTTTGAATGAGAGGTTAACAACAGCATATATTTTTTGATCAGCTAACTGATAAATTTGTAACAGCTAGCTGATAAATTTGTAATAACAAAAAAAAAAAATTTCTTTTTGAAATTAATAATTACATTTAAATCATATATGAAGTTTTTTTTTTTTTTTTTACTTCATACTCACTTCATTTTCAGATTATTTTATTGTATCTAACACATATTTTATGTTTTTGTAATGTTTTAATAATATTTTGGAATAATTATATTTTCAAACTACTTATGTTGTCTTAATTATTTTTCTTCATTCTCTATATAAATTTAGCGGAACCCTTGAAAATAGATACATCAAAGGGCTTCAAAATAGTTAAAACTATTTGAAATAAATTGAAGAAATTATTTTCTTAAAATACTATTAATTTAAACACACACACATATATATATACATATATACATTTTTTTTTTTAATTTCCTTTCCCTTCCCTGTTATATTTTGGCAAACAGAAGGGGTATCAGATCTTAAGTTGTTCTCAGATTCTGAAAATCCTACCTATGACTCTGAATGTTTGGAGAATTCTGTCAATTATCATTCTGTCTTGTGACTTGTTTTGAGATAATAAAATATGTTGCTAGTTAACAGCTGTAGAGCCTAGTATTTATTTTTGGTAAAAAATTGAAAGTTCGGAGAAATGATCAATTAATCTTTGAAAAGGGCATGATTTTATTCAATATAAAATAATAAATTTAAAATGGTTTCTTAAAACTTTTTGCAAATACAATTTTTTAAAATTGTTTGTGGAATAAGAATTATTCTTTTCTGAATCAGAAACTTTTTTTTATATTCTGCTATTATTAAATGTGTTTTAGTAAAATATGAGATTATGTCCCTTGGCAATTTGGTGAAAAACTTGCCAATTAAGAAACATATCACCAAGCTTGTGATATGCAAGAAATATTGTCATAATAGCATCAAAAATGAACTGTAAAACAAAACCATACCAATTCTAATGAAGACATTGGCAAATTTAAATGTCATTAAATGAATTACATTAATGTAATATTATGAATTAAAGATTATAGAAATTTTATCAAACAAATAACAATATTAACAATTATTATAAATGATTATAATTATTGTATTAAATTATTATAGTTAAAAAGTATTATACATAATCATAAAAATTATAATAACTATTAATTGTAATACAGTAGTACCTCTTGTAAGGGATACCTTTACTTAATGGACAATTCTGTTGGTCCCAATCCATTTGAATAGTATATATATTATGGTAAAAAGTCTGGTAAATCCTTAGTTTTACCTGTGACTCCTTGCTGTTACCAAAGTGGCTTGGTAAAAGTCTGAAGTATGCTTTAATATGATTCCATTTAGGCCATTTACCAAGCCACTTTGGTAAAAGTTAGGAGTTACCTATCCCTTCCAATATAAGTCCGAAACAAAGGATGTAAATCGATCTTGATTAAGGCATTGCACTTGCTAATTCCGTTGCGACAGTTTTTTGTTCCTGCCCCTTCATATTTATGTCCTTTGCTGTCTAGTTTCAAACAAATGCAAGTGGTTACAATCTAAAATAGGAGTAGCTTGTTTCCATTTTAACATATTTTGCTGAAAGGATATGAGTGATGTTATGTGGGAAAAGTTTTTTGACATTTAGTCAGAATCTGTAAAAAACAAACATGATAATAGCTTTTATTTAACAAGTGGGGAATACACTTCTTTAATAAATGAAGGGAAAGAAGCAAAATGTGTGAAGGAAAAACAAACAGTTCATTACAGAAGGTTGAAACACTATGATATTTTAAATATTGTAGGAGAGGATAAATTTATATCACCACTATCTGCAGAAATCTTGTATTATGTTACAACTGATGGAAGTCTTGAACATCACACACAATGCTCATATCGCAGTTGGCCATTGTGGAAGTACCCGCATGATTGTGGAACTGAATCGCAAGCACAAGAATGTATCAGTAGAATTTATCATCATGTATTTGAGATTATGTGAACCATGTAAGAAAAGAAAACTGAAAAGGGGGTTGCAATCAAACCAGTTATGCATAACAAAATAAATTCTCGATGCCGAGTCGACCGTATAGATATGCTGTCCAGCCCTGATCATGATATGAAATTTATTTTAGAGTATCAAGATCATCTTACAAAATTCATCCTACTCCAAAGTTTACTCGATGAAAGAACTGATGGAAGTAGCATATCACCTTCTAGATATTTTCTCAACTTTTGGAGCTCTAAACATTCTCCATTCTAACAATGGGAGGGAATTTTGAAACAAAATTACAAACAATTTATGTGAAATGTGGAGGGATTGAAAAATAGTTCACTTTAAATTGAGACACAGTCAATCGCAAAGTTCTGTTGAACTGGCAAACCAAGATGTTCAGGATATGTTGTCATAATGGATGGAAACATATAAGACAGAAAAGTGGTTGGAAGGATTAAAATTTGTTCAAGCAATGAAAAACAAAGCATGTCACGAGGGAATCAAATGTTCACCTTACGAAGCTATATTTGATTGGCCTATGATGCTGGGACTTGCAAACTCAGTTTTTCTATGTAATTTGATTAATAACATGGCTACTGAAGAGGACTTGGAAAAAATTATAAATATTAATAATGAATGCATGGTTAATATAAAAGATGAAGGCACTAATCTTGAATCAACATTTGATTTAGAATAACAGGATAATACATGTCAAAGAAATCTTTCATAATGGAAGTAGATACTGAGATTTAAATTGAAAAAAAGAACCTTTATGCTCTGACACAACAGGTGTAATTATCAACAAAGTTCAAAATGTGAAAATGGTTCGAGAGACGGTTAAGGAAGGACTTGAGAAGCAGGCAAAGAAGATGAAGATAGCATCAACTTTCCGAAACCTACTCTTGAACAAAATGTTGAAATAAAAGTATGTGATGCTGATAGATCGAAAATAAATCCAAAATCAGTAATCACTGTTATTACAGATATTAAAGAATACGAGTTGTATGTTCTTGATACTAAGTTAGGTAAATTAAAATTGTTGTACACAAGAAACCAGTTTACCTTTTGCAAAGAAAATTATTTTAAACATTGAAGAAATTTGGTACAAATAAAATAAGTGTACATGAAGTAGTAAAAAAACTTTCTTTAGTTGGGGCAGAAGCACCCAGAAAATGCAACTGTTCAAAGAAGTATACTGTGAAGATGTGTTTGGGCAAATCAGCATATCTACTTTGTAATTCAAAATGCATAACTGTCAACCTTATTGTAACAAGTAGTAAGAAATATTAAAGTAAAAAAGAACCTATAGTATTAAAGAAAAACATAATACATATAGAAACTACATCAATGAAAAACATACTATATTTTTACTAATTTTTAATTTTTTTTCTGAGTCATAAATTTGATTATTTTTAACTATTGCTAAAATTATTTTTAAAAATTATAAAAATCTCTTCAGTAGTTATCCATGAAATTGTGGATTATTTCAGCTTTTTCATGTGTGATGTAATTTGTGAAATGGCATAAATTTTGCTTTTTTTATTTTTATTTCTTATAACTCTTTATAAACAATTGTAAGACAATTCCATCTACTTAATTTTAAGTCATACCTTATCTTGATTACTTTTTTTACAATTTATGTTATCAATTAGAAAATTAAAGTGTTTTAACTTTTTTGGTACACTGTATACAATATATCTGTGACTAGAAAGCCCTATCATAAGCAATTCCTCGTTTCTGGCTTTTGCCGGAAGGTGTTGGTAACTCTTAGCTTTTACCAAAGTGTGAAAGGCTTAAATGGAATCTTTTTAAAGCATACTTCTAATTTTTACCAAGCCACTTTGGTAAAATGTAGGAGTTATCAGACCTCGGGCTTTTACAGTAACATATATATTTTAGCTTTTATTAGGGGATAAAATGTCAAGTCTGGTGAATGTCCTTTATTGGAAGGTGCTACTTTTTATTGTAATTATTTAAATTTGTATATAATGATATAATGTAAAGAATAAAGTAAGTAAATTTTATTTTAAAAATTATAATTAAAAAATTTTGAACATATAGTAACCCGCAGTAAGAATTATAAAGAGGGAAAAAAAACTCTAGAATAGTTCCATAAAGATGAATAAATTCATTCGTTCGTTCCGAGTCAAACATTTAACCTTTTTTTTAAAAAAAAAGTCTTATTTATGCATCTCTGAAAAACATGCATTTTACCCTTCTGCTTCTAATAGTGTGTGTTTTCAGACACACTTAAAAGAACAGTAAAAAAATCCATCATAGGCATTCAGCTATGACAAAAACATTTAATGATTTGAAAGAAAAAGAAAAATAGTTAAAAAGCAAAGAGAACTATATTATAACATATTTATGAAATATCTGTTGATTTTCTGGAAAAATTGTCTGCTGTTTTTAACAAATATTATTCCAGAAAGAAAACATGTTGGAAGTTTTTTTTTTTTTTCAAATGAAGAGCAATCAGGTTACTAAAAGGGAAATCATAATTGCACACAAAAATTGCCATTCACCAAAGGTCACCCAATACTTCACTTTAACTGCTAAATGTTTTAATAATCAAAAAGCCACTTAAGACCTTAACATTCTGCTCAGAAAAGAAGCTGGCCATCTTGTGAGTGCAAAATCTATATAAAAAAAATCTGATGTAGCTAGAAATCAATATGTATTTCTAAAAAGTGATATAATTGATAGTAAATTTGTTAAGTATTTTAAAATGTTCTCTATTTTTCAGTTTATTGCAATATGTCTGAATTTAGTGGTAATGATGTTGAATGGGTTTTCTACTGTGACCGTCCAGAGTGGGAAGACATAGAACCCATTCCTCAAAATGATGGACCGCATCCTGTGGTGAAAATAGCTTACTCAGAGAAATGTAAGTGCACATTTGAATTCATTGAACTAGTACTGCATTCATTATTTTACAATGTCTTTATACACTTCTTATATGTGTTTCAAGAATATGCTACATGATATCTTTTATGTGTAGTAATATTTTAATTGATTTTCTTTATTTTGTGATGAAAGTTAAAGATTACTTAAAATAGATTTATTTACATTGGTATTATAAATTGAGAAAAATTCACTAAAATAGCGATAACTCGCCCAAAAATAAGCCAATCTCAATGAAATTTGAATGTGTTGGTAAGTAAAAGGAGCTGAAAGATATTACATTATGCAAAATAGTGGCCCTGCTGTTGAAATATGTCATTTGCGAGCAGCATAAAAACGGATGTCTCAGAGCAAGAAGGCAATAGCCGCTGAGTGTCTGAAATTAGAAATCTGGTATAGCGAAATTGTAACAATGACCTCCAGTCATCATTTGACCAAAGAAATGCGATGGGGAGCAATTGGGAGACTAGAGGCTGGACAAAGTCAGATAGAAGTGGCTAGATGGCTGAATGTGAGTCCCTCTGTGATTCATAGACTGCGGCATCCAGGAAGTTCAGCCAAGGACGGCCATGCGTTACTATGAGGGCTGATGACCGATATTTGTCATTATGTGCTTGAAGGAATAGAACCGCAACTCTGGCTGAACTCAGAACCTCCCTCGCTACAAGCCCCGGTAGGTTGGTATCAAGGTCAACCATGTGTCGAAGGCTTCACGAACGTAGTCTTCATGTGACCAGCCATTTGCATCACTCCATGGGTGGGAACGTTTGCAGTGGGCATTTCAACATATCCACTGGACACGTGATTAATGGAGGGAATGGAATCAAGAATTAAAATGTTAAACAGTAGAGCATTTTATGTATCTTGCTGCAGTCATTCCTTAACTTTAGTGATATGGCAACAGGCAGCAAACTTTTTAAATATTATTCAAAAGCTTTATGCATTTTTTACATCATTGACTTTTTGATGGGCCACGTTATCAGAACACCTCAATGTTCATATATTGAAACCATTGAGTGACACTTGTTGGGAAAGTTATTAAGATTACGTAATACTTTTACATTTTCAAATATCAAATATGCTGCTTTATGAAATATTTATGAGAATATCAATATAGGGAATATAATTTGAGATGAGGCCAGCTATTTATTGACCATAAAAAAAAGTTTAAGCTTTTATATTCAATAGCCATTTGGTAAAAAAAACTTGAATCATATTAATCTGTGATGAGTAAGCTACTTTTATCCAAAGATTTAATTTATCCCTAACTACTGTTTATTAAATAGCTCATTGATTATTTTAAAAAGAAATAAGATTGAATGAATCCTTTGACAATGTTATCTTAGTCAGTGAGATTAATAAACTTTGAATTGATTTAAGTTTCATCATGTTTGAATTAAAAATGAAATTTTTCATATGAAAGTTTATACAAATTAATACAAGATCCAAAACAGAAATATAAAGTCACATTTTATTCCTTCATTATAGATCAAGCAATCAGTGTATTGGAACTTATTAAAAAAAAATCGTCATGATTATTTACTCTTATATGATGTTTACAAACTAAAAGACTTCGGTAAAAATAAATGATATAACTGTTTTTACTAACAATAGAACTTTCCTTGGTTAAAAAAAACCCAATAAATTGTTTTAGAACCATATCTACTTAAAATCATCGTAATGGATTAGCAATATTAAACATTGAACTTGAATTGAGTAATAAATTTGATTTGAAGGAAGTTTTTCATGATTTTCCAGAAAGAAACTTTGAAAGAGATTATTTTAACTTAGGTTTAGATTTTGTACATTGTAATAATTTTGTTTATTGCTTTTAAAGTGTATTAAAATTATCTCTGAAAATAGTAGCTTGTATATAATCCTAGTAGTAATAGTAACTTGCATATATATAAAATGAAAATAGTTCTGTACGCTTGTGTATAGAACATTTATTATCAAGGGAAAAAGCTCCTTTAAAATTCCTAATGTATTTTTCTCATAACTAGCAAATCTTTTATTGCATTAAAAACATTTTATGAATTATAAATGAAAGTACAGAATCAGTTTTAACTTTAATTATAAGATAAATCGAAGCAAAATAATTTTGTGATAAGTTCAATGTTAAATCAAATTAGTATTCAGATATTAAAATTAAAGCAAATGATATATTATTAATATAATAAAAATAATTATTATTAATTAGTCTATTAACACTGAGGAAAATCTTTCTCTGTGTGTGTGTTTCATATTTTCAAATGATAATAAAGTGCATAAAAATTAAATGATCAATTAAAATTTATTTAATTCTGAATAAGAATAGGCATGATTTTTAGCTTGATAAGTTTTCATAGTTTTCGAACATGCTATTTTAATATGTTCATTTACGTCTATAATTTTAACTTATGATACACATGTGTTTTCATGTTTTAATTATTTGTTACTTTTCTATTATTCAGTCAAAGATATTTTTAATTATTTTCGTGCGGTTTTGGCTCGAAGAGAAATCAGTGAAAGAGCATTAAAACTGTCAGAAGATGCTGTCAGTGTTAATTCATCCAATTATACAGTTTGGTAAGTATTAATTTAGTTATAACTGCATTTATCAAAAATTATGCTTTCTAAAAATCTTCAGACTGATGAAAAATTATTTTCATTCCTAAAATTAAGAAGTTTGATTTTTACTTTTTGACATAGGCATTACAGAAGAATTTTATTAAAAGAACTGGATAAAGATTTAAAAGAGGAACTTGAATATTGTCGACAAGTTATTGAAGATAATCCTAAAAATTATCAAGTATGGTTAGTATTTGTAGTTAAATATTATCACATATTTGTTTTTGTTGATTCCACCAAAATTAGAAATTTAAGTAATTGTAATCTAATTGTTTTCGTATTTAAATTCTTTTAACAATTTTATGAGTAAGATATAATTACATTTCTTTTTTAAATAATAAATTTTGTATTGCTTGTCAGCTTTTTTTTTTCAGCTGCATTGAATTTTATTTTTCTTTGAAACTTAAAATATTTTCCATAGAAGTTTATGTGTAACTTATTTTAATATCAGATTCATGTCTGTATTTTGCTAACAGATACATAATCAGATGGATATCAATTTTGCTATGTATCTTTATAATGTCTTATATCTTTTGTAAGGCATCATCGTCAAGTTTTAGTTGAGTGGCTGAAGGATCCCTCTAAGGAAAAAGAGTTTACTGAACGCATTTTATCAGACGATCCCAAAAATTATCATGCATGGCAATACAGGTAATTTCTTCATTACCTCATTGCTTGTTTAGAATGAACTGGTGAAGAAAATGGTAGATAATTTAAAGATGTATATCCTTTCTTTTTGCTTTATTTTAGTCATTATTGCAATTAATTTTGTGTTGAGATATACATATAATTTTATTTAAATAAAATTAAAGTAATGAGTTATGATTGATTCAATTTTCAGAAAATATTTTGGTAAGTTTAAGTTTTGATACACTTTAAAAAGAAATCTATGATATTGGTTTTCTTATAATTTGTTAACAAGTATAAATATACAGGGGTTGGACAAAAATATGGAAACACCTTTTAAAAAACATGTTTCTTTGCTTAATATGATGTAGGAAACCCGTTGGCAACCAAAACAGCTTGCAGTCTTCTCGGAATGGATAAATACAGTTCCTGTATGTGTGCCAAGGGAATATTATAACATTCTTCCTGCAAAACGGTGGCAAGTTCAGATAACGATGTTGGCGGTGGATAACGAGAACGCACTTTCCGTTCCAATGTAGACCACAAAGGTTCGATAATATTCAGGTCTGGTGACTGTGGTGGCCAGGGGAGATGGGACAAATCCTCCTTGTGCTCAGAAAACCAGTCCTGGACAATGTGAGCTGTGTGAACAGGGGCTTTGTCGTCTTGAAGACACCATCACCATCGGGGAACAAAGATTGTACCATGGGATGAACTTGATCTGCCAAAATGTTCACATAAGTCTTGGCAGTCATGTGCCCTGACACAGTTATCATGGGGCCAGCAGAGAACCACGATATGGCTGCCCAAACCATAACAGAACCCCCGCCATGTTTCACTCTTGGCAACAAGCAGTCTGTATTATAGGCTTGAGATGGCGTTCTCCAGACGTAAACTCGGCCAGTATTGGGAAACAATGTGAAAGAAGACTCGTCAGACCATATTACACGCTTCCACTGCCCTATAGTCCAGGCTTTATGACTTAAACACCACCTTTTCCTGTTACGGGCATTAGCATCACTGATGAGTGGCTTCTCAATTGCAGCACGGCCAGAAATTCCCTGTTTATGAAGCTCCCTTCTAATTGTTTTGGTACTCACAGGGTTCTGTAACACAACATTCATTTCAGCAGTAACTTTTGCAGCTGTGGTCTTCTTATTTTTCGTCACAATTGCCCTTAATGATCGTCTGTCACGATCACTCAGCACACACTTTCGTCCGTGCTGTGATTTAACAGATGATGTTTTTCCGCTTTTCAAATATGCGGAATAAATCTTCGATACAGTACCTCTTGAAACACTAAACACCTCGGCTACCTTGCTTAGTTTAGTTTATATTAACGTCGCACTAGAAGCAACATGAAGGCTATTGGCGACGGACCTCGTAATTTTGAACCACGGTCAAGTGACGAGGACGACACCTGAGCTGGCACCCCCCTCTCCTAACATCCACACCACACCAACGGGAGGACTTTGAGCCCCGAACAGATTTAACGTGCATCAGCCCCGGCTACACGGCGGGTCTTCGGCGACCAAGGATCGAACCCGCGACTGAACGAAAACCGCCAGCCGCTAGTCCACGACCTTGACCACTAGGCTACCGCGGCCCACCGGCTACCTTGCTTACGGAAGCACCTACCATACGTGCTCCAAAAATTTGCCCACGTTCGAAGTCTGTTAAGTCTGACATAATGCAATGACAACCTCACATAACAGTACTCCGACAACAACTGAACTGTTTAGCACATTTACGAAGTTGTATAGGTGGCGTTAGTAGTCAAAAACGCCAGCGCCACCTACATATTTCATTAAAATCAATCTTTCTTTTCAAACATGCATTTTACAAGGTGTTTCCATATTTTTGTCCACCCCCTGTATGTTAAAATATGAATTTACATTTCTTTAAAGATTTCACTTTGAGCAATGAAATTGTTTTATTATCTTTTGCTTCAATTCTTCTAAAAAGTTTCGTGCATCATTAAACAAAATATTATTACAAGATTTCAAACATTATTTCATTTGATCATAATGAAATGACAGTAGTATCATTATTAATAAATATGTACTTGTTTTAGAAATATTTTTAAGGAAATTCTCACTTGAGTGCATTTCAATAATACCTATATTATCAACAAATTATTGAACTTATAAACATTTGTTTCTTTTTTATATTTTTAATAATATATCAAGAACTGATATTTAATTATTATTAATTTACTTGATCAATTTTAGGACAAAAATTTGGAGCATCACAAAAAAAAAAGTATTCTGTTTTAAACTGGAGCAAATCTACTAAATGAAGTTTTTTTGAAAATTTTGCAAACTTAACACATAAAAATTATTCTATAATTCTCAACAGAGGTGTGTAAATAAACTTTTTTATTGTACTTCATGTGTACATAAACAAAGCAAAAGAAATAAGTTTACTAACAAAAATATTTTCTTTTGGTAAATGAACCAATTATACTAAGAGGTAGTTGTTAATAATTTTAGCACTCTACAAATCCTTGTACATTTAATAAGTACAGAATAAAAATAACAAAAACATTTTTAGTCTTGATCTGAAATGAATGCAATAAAGTTTAATGATGTGCATAAAATATTGTAATGTCAGAAATTTATTGTAGGTTAACAGTAATTTTGGCCAATAATTAAATATATTCCTTAATCTAATTTTCCTTTATGTACTAAAAAGTGTGTACTCATACAATTATTCAGTTGAAAAATGCTTTATTTTTTAAACCTAGTGCTATTGTGCATTATTGATTTTTTTTCCCCTCAAAGGCAATGGGTCATTAAACAATTCAACTTATGGGAGGGTGAATTAAAATTTGTGAACTTCCTCCTAGAAGATGATATTCGGAATAACTCAGCATGGAATCAGCGGTACTTTGTTATCAATTCTTCTGGCAAAATTTCTGATGAAGTCTTAGAGGAAGAAGTGAAGTAAGTCCAGAATTTTTTTTTACAATATTTTTAGGATCAATCTTTTTTTAAAAAGATTAACATATTCTTTTTTACATTCTATCAAATCAGTGGTTAAGAATTTTATATTCATTGAATTGATGGGTGACTTAGTTCTAATTTTTCCTTCTTTTTGCATTTGTCCATTGAAAAGAAAGCGTGAAACAATATTTATATATTCTTGGTTTATGGTAAAATTTGAAATTTAATATTTTATATAAATATTTTATAAATTTTTTTCTGAAGCCAGCTTTGTATTTATTTAACTAAAATGTATTGCCAAACTCGATTGTGCAATGATTTGATCTCTATTATGTACCTCATAAAAGCAATTATAGAATTTTTTAATCTAGGATAGAAATTTTAAAAGAAATTACAAAAATAAAATTCCTCAATATAAGAGTATTATGCACTTCATTTCAGCGTTCAACATAATATGCAGCTATGAATATTATAATCCTTAATCTGTATTAATAAAAGGAGATTGTAAATGTGATCTATGTAACAAAAAGATTGCATAACTCAGATGCACGAATTTTGGTCTGAATCTATGGGTTCTGATAATATTCACTTCGAAACTGGGTTTTTTTCCCCCTAAAATTCATTATAGGTCTTTGAAATTTAATGTTTAAGTGACTGGTGAGGCTGATTTGGTCTTCACAGAGCAAGATTCTGACACATATTATATTACAGAATGTCATGGTCTATCTTTGGCCTCACAATGCATTGATTTGGCATATATTATATCAGAATCTAATTTTATATGGATATTGTTGATTGTATTTATTTGTGATTTTTGGTAACTTTACAGATTTTTTCAAATGTATCGTCATAAAGTATTTCAAAAAATATTTTTTTGGTTTGGCAACATAGTTTGTATTTGGGCTTGTTACCTTTCATTAAATGCTGCTAGTTATTCACCATGGAATTTGAGCTGATAAAATTATTTCAAGAACAAACATACAAATTCATTCCAATGGTGATTCCTCTTCTTGGGTGGCTCCAGTGGTGGATTTGGAATAGTGAGCATAGGTGCACATGACTCCCCCCCCTCCCTTTCTTCCCTTCTCCTATCATAAATTCATGCACAGACAAAATAACATAACTGAACAGGAAATTCCAGTGAAATTAACATTATTTATTTTGTTGTTTTACTTCAAAGTTGTTTGTTGTATCCATATGCTTAAGACCGAGCTATTGATCATACTCTTAAGTTTTTAGTTCTCAATTATATTTGATTCATAAGTTAATATTTAGATTATGTTTATTTTTTAATTAAGGATTAAGTATGATTGAATATAATAAACAAAATACACTAACATAGTGAAGCCTTATGAACATTTTAAAGAGAAAAGTAATTGTGTGTGTCCCTGTCGATTTTTTTCTGAATCTCCCACTGAATGGCTCTACATCTATAAAATATTGGATAAATTCTTAATATTTTTTGGTAACTCAGTATTCTTAAAAGTGTAACACAAGAAAATGAGGCATAGAATAACATTCACATATTACTAAATGGACTGTAAAGTTGTTTATTATTTTGCTCAGAATTCCTGCAACTCCTCCCTCGTTGAAATCTAAGGATACACTGAATGAACTCGCCTAAAAATGTTAGAGGGCACTTTACACTCTCACATTGCTGCATTGCCCAGTCTTGCAATGCTTTTTAAACATGCAAGAACTTTACACAAACTCAATCAGAATGCTAATTCATTGAAGCACAATATTTTACAATTCAAATTTAAAAAAATTTAAAGCATTATACAAGCATTAATGTAAAATTACATACATCACTGTCCAAAAGACAATATAAAGTTGTTGTTTTGTTTTTTAAAAGAAAATACTAATCTAAATTTTAAAAAAATACAGTTTGAATGTTTAATTTACTTAAGTCCCGATTGGTAAAATGCACAACTTTAAAATACCTCTCTTATAAGTACCACTAGTGGTTTTAACTTCAACAATTCTTATCATATCTTGTTTTTCTGCATAAGTATTGTTAATTCTGCCTAATGGCCATTGACAAGAAGGTAAGTTATCATCTTTTATTGCCATCATATCTCAAACTTAATCCTTTTTTTTTTTTCGAATAGTTATTTATTTCTCTGTAGCATATTACCAGGATAATCCACACTCCATTTTCTTCAAATGAATTAAGTTAATTTTGTAATTTTTTGCCAAATCGGGTTCTACAATTAATGTTATTGACCTACCAATAAAAAAACCCAAGAAGATGTCAATACATTTAAATCTTATTTCAAAGGATAATGGGACAAGAGGGCAGGAATTTTGCATCCCTTCTATTTGGAAAATCACGGTCAAAACTTTTCATATGTTAGTCTTAAATTACCTACTACTCTTCTTAGGTAGAACTTAAAAGATTTAACTCCTGCCTCCTATAAACTTCCAAAATTAGGGGCTGTAGGGGAAAAGAATTTCCGATCTATTCCTTCAGAGGATGTTTAATTAGTTAGAGTCTCAACAGATTTACTGAGTTAAACATCTTTTTAAGCTCAAAATTTGCACTGACAAAAGTTTTGGCATAGTCAGAATACAACTTAGCTTATTTACCTCTCCTAAATATAAAACGTTTCAGTGTAGCAATAAATGAATTAAAGGTTAAATCAGTAACAATATCTAAATGTATAGCTTTAGAAACAATATATATATTTTATTATGTACACCTTTCCTTTGTCCTTTATGCTGAATGCAAAAAAAACCTCAGAAATCCTCACTTGACTAATTAAAAGCATAATTTTTAGTTACTTTAGTTGCTTTTTGGCAAATCAGTCATTATTTGATCAGCATTAATAGGATTGAATTTACAACAAATTACACAATTAAAAACAATTTTTCTATATATATTATGACCATTTGTTTTCCAAAATTTTTGCTTGATTTGATCTAATAAAGATTGTGAACCACTATGTAAAAACTTGTAAAAATATTCAACTATTAAGTAAGTCAAATTATGTTTCGAAAGCCAAAGAATTGAAAATTTCTGGTTGTAATTGATCTCATTATTACTCAACCGCCTCCAATTCTCAAAATTTCTTTATTATCAATAAATGGATTTAGATTTTTAACTCAATTGTTTGAAGGTATTATATCAGAATTTTGAATATTATCCATCTCTATTTTAAACTCTTCCTTTTGCACTAATTTGAATAAAAGCTCCTTAGCCTTTTTAATTTCTTCTAAATCTGATGGTGCTATTCCTTTGCTTTCATTGCTGTTACAATTTTTGATAAATCTACCAATAAAACTCAAAACACAAATTGTTTTAAAGTATTTATTGCTGAGGTTAAGTAATTCATTTCTTCAAGATTTAGAAGTATTAAGTTAAAAGTTAGTAAAGTCACTGCTGTTTTTAAATTCATTTTGTTACTCATCCTTGATCACTGAAATAGGAATCTATTTTGTAATACTATCTGCTCATAAAAAATGTGGGACCACTTCACCACAGTGCACAGATTTTCATTTTTGGAGGATCTGTTTCTCTGGAAATGAAATAATTATTCTCTGTTGACATAATTCTATTCATCACTGGTAGTCAACTCCGCAACAGTCCTCTTTGCTATGAAGGTCTTTAACTGATAGGATTCCCTCATTATCCAAGACAAAACTATCATAGAATCACACTAAAGAAAAATGTTAATCTCATTTATTTTAATGTGTTCTTAATTCAATGAACCAATTTGGCTAATAACACCACAGCACACAATTCCAATCTGGGAATCATGATGCATTTAATGGGAGCAACTCGTGATTTACTTGCAAGGACTTTCATCAGAACTTTTCCATTTGAAGTCACAGATTTGCAATATTCAACAGCTCCAAATGCAGATTTGGATGTTTTGGAGAATCCATGGAACTCGATCACTTTAGGTTGTTCTGTAACAATGCACTGTTTATGCTCTGGAGAGATTCTACAAACTGTCACCATTCTTTTTTAATTGTCTCAAAAAGTAAATCTATCCGATCAATTTTTAATAACCACAGTTTTTAAAGAAAATTTTTTACTTTTGCCACTACAGGCTCTAGTAGACCTAATGGATCATATATCCTGGTGATGGTGGACAAACATCATGTTTTGTATTTGATATGTGTGACTATTTGAACCCTAAATAATAAGCAATCATTTTTGGTGTTCTGATAAAAAAAAATTTTTTTTACTTCCAATGGATATAAGAAATTATATGGATCTTGAAAATCTCTGTGAGCTCATTATTATTTCTGCACCACTTATGCAACTCCATTCTCCCTTAGAGAAGATATTTAGTGATTTTTCACTTCTTTTTTGCTTCTAACAAGGTCTAGGCACTGATAAGAACATCACCAATATACATATCTCTTGATACAACTGAAGCTCCTAATGGAAAATTTTCTGATTCATTGAGTTGCCAAGTACACCACACTCGTTGTTCCTTGCGTAACAGTTGTTAACTTATAAGTTTTTATTGGCTCATACATTTTTGCTTTCCACAGAATGTGCTGGATTTTGCGCTGATCAGGTTTGAGTTACCAAGTACTTAGCATTCGTTGTTCCGTGGGTAGCAGTTGTTAACTCATAAGTTTTTATTGGCTCATACATTTTTCCTTTCCACAGAATGTGCTGATCAGGCTGAACCCAAATAATTCTATACATTTTTTCATATCCACAATGAAGGCAAAAATGTGCTTTCTGAAGTGAACTGTAATAGAAAGATCATCTTGAGCAACTCCTCTGTTGTACTCTAGAGAGTTTAAAGAATGTCCATTGGTAGTTGGACTTGAAGCATTAAAAACTACTCTTAATTTATTAGTACCTTTTATCAGGGCAATAGACACCAAGATGAGGTAGAAAGTACCATTCCTCTTGATCATCTACTTCTTGCATTATACCTAACTCTTTATATTCATTTAAAAATTCTCTATACAGTTTTAAATAGTTAGGTTCTTGCTTAAACCTATTCCATAACAAGTTCAATTTTTTATGGGCAATATCTTTAGACTAGCCTAAGTAAATTGAATCATTTTTAAATAGCACAAAAACTGTATATTTCCTTGTACTCTTTCTAATGTGAGTTTTAGAAAATGTCCCACACAAATTATTCTCTTCTTTACTGTCTCAGAATCTATATTTTCGATTTATTAAAATTTCCTCGTCATTTCTAAATCAATATTATCTTTAATCAATCCATAATAAGGCTTAACTCTGATTAGAAACCTGTATACTCCCACTCACAATAAAGTCTAAAACTGTATTTTTAAGAATTAATTTTGCATTGAAAAGCTTTATTTGTCCTGGTATAAGAATTTCATAAAAAATTTCTGCTCCTAGCAACAAATCAATACTGCTCAGAATATTATAATTCTCTTGGCTAATTTTTCTCTACTTAAATTATCGAAACAAACATTAAATTGTTGAGAAGGAATCATCTGTAATTTGCAGCACCACAAAAAAAATCTGTATTTGTCTCATAATTCTTATCTCTATTCGTGATTGTTACATTTACCTGCAACTTAATTATCAACTCCGAATAATTCAATGTGGAAACTAAAATGTTTATTTTTTCTCTTTTTAGTTTAAGGTATATTCATGCACTGTTGTGATATAAAATTACTTGTTGAACCATCATCGAGAAGAACTCTCATTTCCTGCATGTTTCCAATAGCATCTCTTACAAAACAGATTGTGGTACAGCACCGACCTTGACTTCACATAACCCGTCACAGTAAACAACTTGCCCCCGACTCTCAAATATTCCTCTTCTGTCATGTCTGAAATTCAATGCCCTTGCAGAAATCTGGCTATTTGAGGTGAGAGAGCCAAACGAACTCTACCCCATGTTCTCTCAGTTTCTCTGTGGCAGAATTTGGATTTTGAGAAAAACGTAAAGAAAAATGTATTTTAGGCAGCATCAACAAAGGATTTTTGATTTGCAAAACATAACTTTATGGAAATCTAAGCAATTAAAATAAAGGGAATTATTTTTAACCAATTTCTATTATTCAATTTACATGTAATTAGTTATATTGTAGACATTTACTTAAACAATGGCTTTCAGATTTACACGAGACACATTTTGAATGCTTAACCTATGAGAAAAATATTCTAGCCATGTTAACATTATTATTATTGCAGTAAGAATCAACACTCTCACACTTTATGATTGGCCACAAGATGAATAAAATAAATCAATTTCTTTTGCCAGTGTTAGAGAATCAAACCATTCATTTTCTTGGTGAATACTTATATGCAAAGCAGTATTTTTGTGTAATGTAATGTTCAATTTATCTGAAACTATTAATTCTTTAATGACTCAAAATTTGAAACATTTCTCAATTTTAAATAATATTCCCAGTTTGTTGATAATCTACTCACAAATTGTATGTATAGTTCACAATTTTGATGCATTGCTTTTTTAAAAATTTCTAGGCATGATTGGGGAGTAGGATCAAATTCCTGATGCATTAAATACTTAATTTTCTTATAATTGTTGAAATCGTCATCTTTAAGATTAGTAATAGTATTGACAGCTTTTACTCCTAATAAATTTAATAAAAATCTTTGGCTTAAATTTATCTGGAACATTTATAGCTCAAAATGGGTGTTCTAAATATTAAAGAAAAAGAAGCCCCAATCTTTTTGTTTTACTGGAAATTCTCTCTGTAAGTGTGTAAATAGTTTTAACTAAGGATCCTTGTCTGTATCCTTCGCTGGTGTTTTCATTATTTCTGTATCAACTTTTGGGTTCTCTTTTATTTCTTCCAACTCAAATTGTTGATGTTCGTCTGATTTCCCCTCTTTGATAATTAGGCTCGCAAAATTGGGATAATTTTTGTAATCACTCACATTCTTTTATAAAATCCATCATGTCTCTCAGAGTTAATTTTTCACATATGGCTTGCCCTAACTCAGAGGCAATTCACTTCAAATCCTCTTTTTTTAGAACCTTTAAACATTATTAAATACTAAAATTTAACATTCTCAAATTATACTCTTTTAAGTTTTTAGTGAGAGACAACACTGTCTTAAATTCTGAATGAAAAAATAACCTAGAAATCAAGAGTTGAAAACAAGTACATACCTCATTTAAAAAAATCTCTATAATTTCATGTAATCCATAGGAATCCTCCAGGCTGCTGACGGATCAAATACCAATGAAGAACTTATGTAAACTATGTTTCCAAACTTGCCAGAATTTTTTTACGATCATGCATGGCTCCTCCAAAAAACTATCCTTAGAATGCAAACATCATTATTCCGCTACTTTTATTATCATAAATTCTGGGTAATCTTCATGTATACTGATGCATTAATACTATTTATGAATTACAGGAAACAGTCAATTATTTGAACTGAGTTTTTAAACTCTATGGAATTAACCTTCATAATTTTCGAATTCAAAATTGGTGTTCCTAACATCCATCTTACATGTGCCCAAAAGTATTGAAATTTCTACTTCATTAAAAAAATCTTTTTAATATTTTATTTCAATAGAATTGTTGCTTTTCATAAATTTGTCTGTCTATGTGTTAAAACTCTTCCTTCCCCCCCTCAAAATAAGCATTCTTATTCTCAAAAATTTAGTAATTTCATGTTATTTTTAGACATGCTTAAAAGAAGAGGCTTTAATTGTCTCTGTTCATAGTTAACTGAAATAAAAATTGAATTCAAAATTCAGATTCAACTATATATATATGAATAAATATGAATTTTTTTAAAATAAGAATGTATTCAGTTCCGTATCAAAATTTATATATAACCTACAATTTCAAAAATGAAATAACATAACATATTACATTCAATAATTTTGCATACATATTTTTTTGTCCTAATGAATAGATTTATAGTATTGTACCCAAAAAAAATAGAAGTTTAATTAAAATATCTCTATTATTTTATGGCTTATATTTTGTATTTATACATAATCCATTTGCCTTTTTGTGATTGCTGAAAGTTATAAAAGAGTACTACATTTCATAATTAATTTAAAAATTTTCAAGCAAAATGTGTAGAAAACAAATTTGTGTTATATTAATCATGATATAGGTTTCCACAATTTATTTGACATTATAAAATGGACCTTAAAAGGCAGTTGGTGATGATCCATTTTAAATTGATTGAAGATTTCATTGATAAAAATGTTACTAAATTTATTTGCTAAAATGTATTATTATTAATTTTTTTTTTTTTGTAATAGATATACTTTGGAAAGTATAGAAAAAGCACCAAACAACGAAAGTCCTTGGAATTACTTGAGAGGGTAAGTCATTACAAAGTATTTTTCTTCACTCGTTACTCATTCCAGCCCTTGCAAAAAAAAATGATTTTAATTTAATTTAATAACTGTCGATAATAAATTGTTATGATTTTATATATTCATAGATTAATTTTTCCCCGTAGAATCCTGCAGGACAGGGGTCTTACTAAGTTGCCTCTAGTGACTGAGTTTGTAGAAAATCTGCTTGCATCAGGTTGCACTTCTCCTCACCTGCTTGGTTTCATGATTGATTGCCGAGAAGAAGGTTTGCTAGTCAAAACAACTCCAGAAGCCCTCATGAAAACTGTTGGTGTAAGTGTTTGAATTCACTATGTTTTTAAAAGTTGCATTCAGAATTCTTGTGAATTTTTTTTATTTCAAGATTAGAAGTAAAAAATCTCACTTTTAGCTCTTCTAAAATATTTTTTTAAATTAAAATTTGAATCATAATTTACATTATTTTTTTTAAATAAATTGTGATTGCTTGTACAAAAATGTTGAGAGAAAATTAATCATTATGAAAATGGATATTTCAAAACTACTCGTGATCATGGTTCAGCAGCCAGGTGGTTTTTCCTACCCCTAGGAGGAGGAGAGAGTTAATGGCCTTGATGCGGCAGCGTTGTTTCGAACCCTGGACCAGTGGGTCCAAAGGAAAGTTGACTGGTCGTTTTTTTTCATGCTCTTACCAACCAGGCTGAAAAGACATCTCGTCTGGCTGGTTAAGTAAGGCATTTTAACTTATGGCGCTGTTGCAGAAGATAGTCGCATCATACTCCCCCTCTCCAGTATCATCATCGTTATGATATGAAGAGATACATTGATTTGTACAGAAGGTTATAATTTTTTTTCAGCCATAATTGCAATTGATTTACATCCCCTCCCTGTTGAATTGAGTTTTTTGCTTAGGACAGTTTCCATTTGAGTCATCGGTTGTCTCATGTTGAGTCTCGTCGACATGTGTACCAGAGCCGAAATATCACTAGTTCTGATTTGTGTGCGTACGGAGGCTAGTGTTTTGCATCAGAGGCATATGCAATCAATAGTTATAGGCTGTGCTGCCGTCTAGTGTTCAAGTCCTGAGTCACCACTTCGGTGGCCAGGTGGTTTTCCAATCCCGAGGAGGAGGAGAGAGTTGGTGACCTTAATGTGGCAGTGTTGTTTTGAACCCTGGACCAGTGGGTCCAAAACAATGCTTTTTTTGTCACACCAACCAGGCTGAAAAGGCATCTTATCTGGCTGGTTAAAGGCATTTTAACTTCTGGCGCTGTTGCAGAATAGAGTTGCCGCAATGGGATGGTAATTTCTAATGATACACAGACACATACAATCCTCTTTCTAATTTATAACTTTCAAAACCATAGATTAGTATCTGCTCTTTTTTTTTTTTAATTTTGAATTAAATTACCTTAAAATTTTCAAATTGATCATTCTTCATTGTTATAATTTCAATTGCATTTGATTCAGTTTAAAATCACAGAATAAAGTTAAAAGTTATATTTTCGCTTCTGGTTCTATGGAAATGATTTAATTGTATTGTTTTCATTAATTGATTTTTCTTTATTTGAAAAAGGAAGTTGAAAGAGAATAAAAAGTATTATAAATTCTATATGGTTGTTTATTTGAAAACTTTTAATGGGAAGGTATGATTATGGTATTTGTTATTCAAATAATCATGCAAATTGTTTGACTTTAAATTATCTCCATTTAATTAATTTTAAGTTTAAGCTTACTTTTTTATTGTGCTTCTGTAACAACTATATTAAACGAAATCTTTTCAAAAGTATGAAAAAATTTCTAAGAATAACTTAAATATGTTTGTGTCACAAGTGCTTATATTTCTTCTGTAAATGTATATGTGTGTCAATATTTGACTTAACTAATTTTTTTTTTTTTTAAAAGATTTCAAAAGTATTTCTTCATCAACAGTGTTCTTTTTAAATTTGTTCAAAATAGGATCTTTTTAAATTGATTTGAATCGATTTTTAATTAAGATTATTCAAAAATCAGAATAAATTTTTGCTAGGCATTAATTATATAGGGAGAATATTGGGTAAAAATTAAATAGTCTGAAAGAAAAATTTAGCTAAATGTTTTTTGATTATGTTTTCCTTATTATTAGGTAGTAGCCTAGCAGTTAAAGCATCGGACTCGCGGCCATTGTTTTCGCTGAGTCGTGTTTGAGCCACTAAAGACTTGCCATGTAGTTGGGGCTGATGCATGTTAAATCTGTTGGGGTCCAAAGTCCTCCGTTGGCGTGGAGTAGAAGTTAGGAGAGGGGGTGCTAGCTCCAGAGTCGTCCTCGTCACTTGGCCGAGGCTCAAAATTACGAAATCCAACACCAATAGCCCTCGTGATGCTTCTAGTGCATCGTTAATAAAACCAAACCAATTCTTTTGTTATTTTTTCTACATCTTAATAAATAGGAAACTCTCTCAAGAGTATAAGAGATTATATAAAATTACAAACAGTAGCCTTATTTGCTGTCATTCTTGCAGGTTTTGTATTTCCTTTTTGGTATTCTCAATTTTTTTTTCAATGCTATAAAATTTTGTTAATGAATGCTATGCATTAGATTCCATTTCTCTATATTTAGCATTTTGATCTATGATTTCACACGTATATTTTACAAATCCTCTTCCGTGCCATTTTCTTGATTCAGAAAACTGAAGCATTGGCTAGAAAATAAAGTAGTACTTAACCAGAAATGGTAAATTGTTTCCATTCCCTGAAGAATAATGTTTGATTAAATATTACTTGTTTGGGTAATGTTCGTCAATGTTGTTGTTCTTGATAGAAGAATCAGCTTATGATTATTTAAATTTCAGTATTAAATATTTACTTTACAGGAAACTAAAAACTGTTCTTTAATTCATACTGTCAAACAACATTAAATTCAGCCAAAATTCAGATGCTAGTATTACTACAATCTGTCTGAAATATATTCTGCTGCAGTTTCAAAACCTCATTTGTTTCTCAGAAACTTACCTTTGGTTGATAAATATGGAATGCTTGATTTGAGAATACTAAAGTTATCTTTCCCCTCATCCTCTTAAAGTTTGCTGGTATTAGTAATCATGGATGGCACCCTCTTCCTGTGGTGCCCTAATTTTAACCTTCCTCCTTTTCATCCAATAGTGGCCTTTTTTCTTCCTTGCTTCATTTACATTAAAACATGTATCAATTGATTACTAGTAAATTAACTAATATTTTACATGAATAAGCCAATTATGATCCTTGCACCTATTAAACTAGCCAATGAATCAACCCTCATTTGTATGATCAGCAACATTACAACACATTGTAAGCAAGTGTGCTAAAGGAAGAAATAAAGAGAATTAGATAGAGAAGCTTCTTATTACATGAAGATAAAATTATACAAATTAGGGTGTTGATGAGGTAACAACCTTAATAACTAAGTTATTAGTTTCTATTAAAATTATCCCATTTATCCTCTCATTGGAATTAAGGTAATAGAAAGTCAAGAATTTAAAGGGATTTCCCTTAGTTAAAATAATATTCTATCAAAATTACAAGAATCAGGGAAAAACTTTTGTATGAGTTAGTGATTGCTGAATGTCGCCAGAGGCAGTAAAGATTAATGGGTAGTAAGAGGTGATGCTGTTATCAGAAGTATATCTAATAGCAATTTGTTCCGATTGCATTTGCTCCTCACCAATGTAATCTAGTTACTGCAAAATATTTTGCCTCCTTTATTTCCTTTTAATTGTATATTTTAGACAGTATTATATATTTTATGACATTCAAACATTTCATTTCATTAAAAAATGACCTCAAAATTTGTTTAAAATCTTTCAAATCGATAAGATTTGTTAAAGAAAATGTAATTACTTTGATGTTTGAGTAATCAACAAATGGAGATATTCTATTGATAAAAAAAAATGAAGTTTTTTAAAATATGATGTAAAATAGTTGTCATGTCATATACCTACTTTTCATCTTGAAAATTGAATCTTTCAATCAAATGGAGAAATTAAAAAGTCTGTTATTTAAAAACAGGTTATAAACTAGTTTTCAAGTCAGATGAATGCTTTTCATCTTGCATGTTATATTGTGTTGTTAAGTATGACAGGGAATGATGAAGTAGTAAAAACAGTTGGATTCATTTATTTAATATTTATACAAGAAATGCCGAGAAACACTGCCAATAATTGTAGACCACTTTGCTATTACAAGAATGTTGGCCAGGGTACACCAGCGAATAGGTAAGTCTACATTGCACCCCACCATTCTTGCCAACTTTCGGAGGCTAGCCTTAGTGTTCAGCAACGTAACGCTGGTGGTTAGTTGCAACCAAAAAAGATGATGGATCATGATGGCTTGGTGTGCATCTCCATTGCATTAGAATTTTTACTAACCCTAGTTGTGCCTCTCAATGAATCAGCAGATCCAATTAATAGAGACCACTGCATCGATGTGCATTATTACATGGTGACTCAGAAACAGCGCTTTTCTGGTGTGCTAGAGAACTTTTGAGGCAATGACTTCAGTCACTGCTTTAATCTCTTCTAGTTTTTATGTTTGTATTTGCCTTGTCATTGGAAATAAAAAATTATGTATATGAAAAACTGATCCATTTAAACTTGTATTATAGAAATACTTTTTGTGCATACACACACAAGAAACCATGTTCATACATGTATCATTTTGAATTTTAAAAAATAATTAAAATGTAATTATTTACTTCAATTATGTATCAGTTGTATTACTTTGATGTGGTTCTTTTTAAAACGTTATTAAATTTAATTATTTTGTTCTCAAGTTTCCTTGAAGTAACTTTTTTCATATAGTACTCACACAGATAATATTAATAAACTAGTTTTACTTTTTTATTAGCTCATCAATATTAAATTGATAATTTTTGTTTCTGTAGTCTAAAAAAAGCTTCTCTTCCTCCCTCCCATCAATCATTTTCAATTTTAAAAAATAATCAAAATGTAATTCCATTTTTGCTTCAATTATGTATCATTTGTATTATTTTGATGTGGCTCTTTTAAAAACATTATGAAACTTAATCTTTTTGTTCTCAAATGTCTTTTAAGTAGCTTTTATTAAAATAACTCTTCTCTCTCTCCCCTTCTGCATGCTCTCTGAATAAATTCTGTTATTAAATTTATGTGATTTTCAGTATGTTGAAAAAAAAAAAATGTGTAAATATGGGAGCCTTAAATATAAATGTTTTAAATCTGTATTTTCTGATTTATTTAATTTTATTGCTTAGTTAAAACTAGTTATACATTATTGTTAAAAAAATATATTGGTCCAGTTTAATGCAGGACAGTGTTTAGAAGTGTGTAAAAAAAATTGTTTTCAGGAAAATTCAACTTGAATTTTGAATAAAAATTTTATTTCTAACAATTCTTTTTTCAATGTTGCAGCTGTGTATTCAATTGGCCAAACACCATGATGTCATCAGAAGAGAATATTGGAAGTTTATTGGTAGAAATTTACAAAGCATATATTCTGCAGATGAAGTTCTTTCAGAATTAAAAAAAGGGGAGGAAAAATAAATGTTGATATTAGGAAAATAAACCATCTTTCATTTTTTTATTATTATTTTGCATTCATGTCTATCTCATATATAATATGTTTACATGCACTCATATGTTAATATTTTTTAATTAATTAAACTATTATGAACAGTTAATTTTTTTAAAAGGAGAGAGGGCAGATTTCATGAAATACATTGTAAGAAATTGATATATTTTTTCATTAATAAATCTATTCAATATGTTCTCTCAATCTTTGTAAAAATATCTAAAGAACTATTCTCATTTGGCTTGTGTATCTCATAAATACTTAAAAATTTGATTGGCTTTAATATGTATTGTATTTTTCAAATAAATATGTACAGAGGGAAATTGCAAGCATTTTATTGCTTCAGTCTAACATTTTTCAAAATAATAACTGTGGAAGATTATATGTGTACAAAGTGGAAAAAAGAGGGTGCAGGACCTTCAACAGTTGTTTAACTTATTAATAATGAACCATATCAGTTTATCTATGACATAACTCAAAAGGATTTAAATTATATA
This sequence comes from Nephila pilipes, assembly GCA_019974015.1. NCBI lineage: Eukaryota > Metazoa > Arthropoda > Arachnida > Araneae > Nephilidae > Nephila > Nephila pilipes. Next base: position 2,829,812 of record BMAW01045360.1, read on the forward strand.
ATGTTAATTAACTGCTTAACTAAAAATTATCATATTCATGCAAAAGAAGTGGTTTTTATTGAACAGCCAATTTCGTATGAAATATGGATGTTTATGAAAAACAGATCCTTTAACATAAGATTATTTTCTGCACATTTCTTTAAAAAGCTTATTTATGCTGTCAATAAAATATTTTTAAAATATTAATTTACTAAATGTAGTTTAGAAAAGTTGGAATTGTAATTTGGAGAGGAGAAAGAGGTGTTTTATTTTTAATTGTTGAATTCTTAATGTTTTGAAACCCCGGAATTCATATTTTTATGTGATTCCTTCAAAAATTGCGGAAATTTTTTTTAAAACTTTCAAATAAATTTGTAGTGATCCATCTATTTGAAAAAAATATCATGGGAAAACTTTAATGGCTTTCAAATTAATATTATTAATTTTTAAAAATTTAATTTACTTAAAATATTGTAAATCTGTGACTTCAACCAATGTGTTTCATGGAAATGTAGAAACAGAACACTTTCAGCATTTGGAATCCCAAATCTTTTTTTCTCCAGAACACAGCTTTACTATAAGAGATGAATCAGTGAACAAATTTTACCCTCAAATAAATGAAATATCTTGTAAATACATTGTTAAATATTGTGTTTTGGCACTATGAAATGTAGTTCATATTTGAATATGACAAAAAATTTTGAATAAATCACAAGAGAAGTTAATTTTAAAATGTCTTGAATTTAACAAATTTAAAATGTTAATTGAACTTAAAATTAACTTTGTAGTATTATTTTCAATTAATTAAATTCTATTACATATAAAATTAAAGAAAGTGAAAAAAATTACAAATGATCAGAGTAATGTGAAAAGATATTTTGTGTTGCTATTCCTACATGAACTTATGTGAGCAATATTTTTGAAATTATGAATGTAGAACAACTTTTTTTGTAACTAAACGAAAATATTAAGATACATATTTATCAACAAGTGCTTTTTCTGAATACTTGATTTTGACTCAACATTTTTTTTATAAAAGAAAATCGCTTCACACATTTTATATGTTTTTTTAGATAATGAATCTCATATTTAGATTGTACTGTTAAAGTACTTTTTGAACTTTGGTGTGACAACTTATCTGTGTGTACTTTTAAGTTCAGTAATACATTAGAATTGGGCACTCGCACAAGATGCTGGCTCAAATATCATTGTCGCTATTTGACCATGGTTCAGTAGAACAGAGTCAAGACTCCTACAGCCCTCATGCTGCTTGTGCAATTTTGAAATCAATCAAACATTGGAGTTCAATTTAAAAGTGTATTTATGGTTATATGGTATGCATTAAGGATCCAATGAAATAATTAAAGCTTGTTTACCATTGTGCTGCCTAGACAATCGCCTAATAATGTTACGAATGAAGCTCTGTAACAGTGACTGATGGACGAGCTGAAGAAATGGAACAAGGAGATTAGTTACCCCATTTTAGTACATTGAAGAGGAAGTTGCTTCTTGCTGTAGTTGGAATTTTTATGGTTGGCTTTTATAGTTTAGAACTTATTTTTGAAATTAATTTAACCTGTTTTTGTGAATGTTTTTTTAAAAATAAATAGTGTTATATCAGTTACATCCCTGTTTCCAGAATTTATCATCAATCAAATGAATTCATTTTTAGTGATGCAGTTGATGGGATTTGAATTGGTGGTAAATCAGATAAATTTTATAAAAGTAAAAGCTTATAAATTCACACTCTCTAATATTTTTGTATAATTTTATTTTGTGTATGTGACGGTGAAACAATAGTGTACGTTGTACCTCTATATAAATTTTTCTTCTGGTGCAAAAGTTGAAACTTATTTTGGTGTGCCAGTTCCACAAAATTATTAAATTAAAAGTGTATACTTGTAAAGTTAAGTTTGTTTCTTTAATGTTAGATATTGTATGTTTTAAATTGAAAGTAAAACTTGTTTATTTGGAGATGTTGCATGTATATGTTATTAGAAATAGTACATCAAAATAGTGTTAAGATTTATCTTGGGAATTCCATGGTTTTGCAATCACAGACTAATTAAATATATAATATAGAATGCTTTGCAAAATAAATAATAAATGTGTCATTGGGCCATTTTGGCCCCGATTTGCAGGGATAGGAAATCAAATTGTCTGCTTACCTGTATTCCTCGTGGTGTTATATATAAGTATAGAAATCCAATTGCCAATGAAAATAGCCTTTTATTTTCAAAGAAAATTTTTTAAATTGCCTTTTTTTTTTTACAAATTTTGAATTAATATAAACAATGAAAATTTGAAACAAACTCTTATTATTAACCTGATTTTTTCTTTTATGTTTTGAAAAGTTCTTTATACTTGGTATATGTGTTTATATTCCAAATTATTGTTTATCTTCTATTTATAATATCAAATTAATAAATAATTCTAGTTTTTATAAGAATTTTTTAATTTAAAAAATAATTTTAGGAATATTGTTATATAAAATAGATCACACAAATGCAAACACTGAAATATGATGCTTGAATGAAATAAACAGAAATTAATAGTGTTACCATTATAAAAAATTTCATATTACTTTCAAGTTTCATTTTTTAAATGTTAGAAGAGAATAGTTTTACATTTTGGAATAGTCATCAAACTCAATTATAAATAATTTGTAAAACTAGAAATTAATAAAGGTACAAATTAATTTGTGAGAGATTAATTTAGTAATAAGGTATTAGTATTGAACTGAACATAAATTAATAAATTATTTATTGATAATAATAAATCATTTATTGATAACATCATCATTTGAATATCTTTGAACACTATATATCACAATATTCTAAAATACAACTATATGTATAAATTTTTGACTACATCACTTCTTTGACTCGCAAACATGTCACATCATTTTAAGTATTAAAAGGTAAGAAATTGGGTATTCTAGTTAACTACCCTTTATCAACTTATTGTAATTTGGGGAGAAGGGTATAAATAAGAACTGAAACGAACACTTATAGTGTAGTATTCGTATGAGTATTTTCGTAACATACAACATGAAATTATAAACTTGAACAATGCTAAAAGTATCACATAACACTTAATGGAGCTTCAACATAACATTGAATGAGCAAAATTATATTATAGAATATAGAAAATATGTATAAGCTTACTTTCCAAAGATTGTATACTTCATATCCAAATGAGGTTGTGACCGGGAATGACAGAATAGTCCCACTGTAGCTCATGCATGTCGTAAGAGGCGACTCAAATGGGTACCCAGCATCTGGGGGTATAGCCGGGCACTCTGCCCCTGGGGATTATATCAGGAGACCTCAGGGACTTACCTTCTTCAGGTAAGTACGGGCCTCATGACCCCAAGGCACCTTAGTGATTTTTTTCTTTCCCATGGGGTTTACTGTCTTTGGTAAACACGGGTGACACACTCCCGGGATACCCTAGCAATCTTTCTCTATTTTCGACCCTCCTTCTCGTCAACCACTTTCTATATTTTTTTCAACTTCACGTCGAGACCACAGTTTAATCTTGTTTGGCGCAGTATAGCCATATCTGGCTCTTGCGCCATTAAATTTTACATTCACTCACCAAATGAGGTTGTTTAGCATAAGTAATAAAAAATTGTGATCCATTTGTGTTTGGTCCATTATTGACCTCTAATATTATGTTGCAAAGAAATGAGTATGTGTGAAATGAAAAATGTGTATATATATATATAAAGTATAGTGAAAGTATGCATGTATATATAATAAAATACATATTAAACTATATATAAGCACACATGCAATTAACTTAATAAATTGTTAACATAATAAAAATCCATTATAGAAGACTACCTAATCTATTATAGAGGATAAAGATGTTGCCATGCCTCCTAAAATCCACGGTAGAAATGACAATGTGTGGAAAACTTGCACTTTATGCTTTCTATTACAGTGTCACATAGGCTAAGAACTAGAGGTTTACTTTTTGTTCTCCACCTATGCATTGTATGGGGATACTTGCTTCTTTAGATATTTCCTACCACCCCTTAAATTTTTACCCACGAGTTTTGAAACACCCTGTACTATTAGAAAGCATAATATCTATCAAACAATACTTATATTTCTATAGATATATAACTATTATATACTGGAGCTTTATTAGCATGAAAATTTTTAATGAATTTCCTTTACCATAAATTGTAGTGTAAACCTTTATCTATAATCTCCAATTTTGTGTTTAAATATTGATTGTTTTATTATTATTTGTGTTGGCCTTTGATAAATAATGCCACAAGCAGAGTAAGACAAACTCTAATATTTTAAAATCCAAACTTATTTACATCATTATTTACAATACTAATTAATAACATCACTTTTTAAGCCGAAGGCTACAGAATCATAGCGATGGTCTCATCGATCACATTCACCATCTAAGATCTCCTTAATCACAGCCAAGGACTCATTCACCATCTGAGATCTCCTCAAGCACCACTTTGTACATCTCCAATATATGTATCTCCGGAATCTGCATTTAACACCGTCAACTCGACAATTAAGAATCAGCATCCAATGAAAAATAACTTAGTCTGACGTAACTGAAAAATACCATCGAATGCAAATTCCCGATTCCATTGCCAGATGCGTGGGATGACGTCATATCGGCAACACGTAATTCCAAAACATTACCGCGATATGACAACAACAAGAATGTCTCCGCACTGTTACTACCCTTCCTTGGCCTGCCCGATCCCCAGATTTGTCTCCAATCGAGCATATCTGAGATCATTTGGGCATCCCACGAGTTTGAACGAACTAGAGGCAAGGTTACAGCAAATATGGAATGAAATATCTCAAGACATTATACAGAACTTGTATGCCTCAATGCCCGATCGTATCACATTGTGCATTCCCGCTACAAGGGGTTCAACAGGGTATTAAATCCTCTGTTCTTTTGCCTTTTTCTCTGAAATAAATGATCCTTTTTCTTTGATTTTCTAATCAGTTACTTATATCAAAGTATGTCATTAAGTATGTAAAAATTTGTTTCAATTTGACGACTACTTCTTGGTGCGATAATTTTTTCGTCCATGAATGTATTTCTTAATAATACTAATATATATTATTATTTGAATAATAAAGTAAAAAGGAACACATATTGGTAATTAAAAATTTATTTCCAAATAATTAAATATAGTTTAAGTTCAACATATTAATTCAGTAATTTCATATTTTAACAACAAAATAAATTTTATTCTAGGTTAGAATTTTTTTATACAATAAAAATTGAGGTTACAGAATTTATTATTACAAAAAGGGAATAAAGTTATGTATTATAAGCAAAATAATTTAAAAAAGGTAAACTAGTGTAATGATTTTACAAATTTTTTTTCTAGTTCTTATACACATGAATGTAAGCAAATCAAAATAATTAAAATTATCTAATTGAAGCAAAAGGAACAGATTTGGGAAATATGTAATGTACTATAACGATTTTAATTAGTGCGGGACTTTTTGAAAACAATGATTTAATTATTTTCTATTACGAAATACTCATATTTATAGAAAAAGGTTATTATTCATCTCCTTAGTTTTCTTAACACATAAAATAAGGAAAGATACAAATATTTTTAAAAATTCAATGACATTTCAGGTGCACTAAAACTATACAAAAATTATAATACTGTTTTTGGATATAATACAAATTTTAAAAAAATACATAAACTGGAAATTAGCTCCTACAAATCAAGAATCTATTTAAATTCCCCATATATTGATATTATTTTACATGATATTCTTTGAAACAATTTACACACAATCCTACATTGCACAATTTACACAAAACAGAAGTGCATCTCCTTACACGTTTGGACTTGCACATAACACAACATTCATTAAGCTTTTTTAAATACAGGCCAATGATGGTTTTCAAGTTTTTTGTTTCTAAAATTTTGTTCTGGACTGGTAAAAACTGTTTTCTTATTTTCATTCTGTAAAAGCTGCTTGATTAAATTTAAGTGGAATATTTTATTGCTTATGCTTTTTCCCACTTTGATTTTTAACAATATAAATGCATTTAATACTGTCAAATCTAGTAAATGAAGAAAAAAAAGTTTTTTGGTCCATTTTAGTGTCTTACGACCAAATGTATAGCTGTTTGCCATACGATCACTCACATCTATAAAATCCATATTTTAATTATAGCATGTTATTAAAGTGGGCTTTTCACATCTATCGTTGCACAAAGTTTTTTTACTCTTTTCTGGATTGTGCATGTTGCTTAGCATGAAAACTTCCCACTTATCCTTCCAACACATGGCTGTCATGCAACTGCCAAATTTTATAGACAAATCTCCTTTTTTCATTTTTTGAAAAGCTAATTTTTTTGGATAATTCTTTCTATTGGAACGCATGGTGCCCCAGGAATTCCTTTTGTATTCTTTATGCAATTGCTGGAACAATTCTGGGGATGAAAAAAAATTGTCCACGAACAATTTGTGCCCTTTATTTTTTACACTTTCAGCCAATTCCAAAACTGTTGCATGAGTGGGTTTCATTTTTATACCACTTTTCAGTCTTTCCCTAACTGATCCAAAATATACTTTCAACATGAAAGTATAGCCTTTTTTTACCCACAATTTTGTATACTTTGATACAAAATTTTTTCCTTTTTTTTCAGAATATATTGTTTAAATATTATGCATCCCTTAAAAAAGATAATTACTTCGCCAATGGCTAACTCTTCAGATGGGTAATATATTTCTTGGAAAAAATTATTTAAGAAGTTAAACACATTCCTTAGTTTGAAAGTCTATAGTAATCTGAAGTTGTTTTATCTGGAGCATTGTCGTTATTTACGAAGTGCAAGAACTGAATTAGATTTAAAAATCTGTCCCTTGACATAATTTTTCTAAAAAAGGGTGTGTCCAACATTGGATCTGTTGACCAATATTCCTTTATATTATCCTTTTCCACATGACCCATCAAAAGTATTAAGGTAAGAAATTTTACAATCTCTACTTTGTTCATTTCAGTCCATCGAGAATCATGTTTCCTCAAACTTGATGGTGTTGCAGATTGTAAAACGCAAGTTGCATGAATGTTTGTCTCTTCTGTAACTTTTCTTACTACAGAGTTTTTAAAGATGCAATTAAAAAGAAATCACTTTCTGTGACATATGGTACAGCAGCTCCTTTTATCACATTATTTCCTGTAAAAGGTAAAATTGTCACTTTATGGATTATTTTAGGGTCATTCCAAATTATTTTATTTTGCTCTTTGGAGATAACCTCATCTTCAACCTCTGGACTCAAATTTAAAGATTGATCTAAATCATCATCCTCATTTTCTAACTCACAATCAGAATCATCACAAATTTTGTCTTCTAAATCTGCTAAAACTTTCTGAATCTCTTCAGTGGTAAGTCTTCTTTTACGTTAAGGCATTTATTTTTTTTAAAAAAAAAAAGAAAATGAAATGATTAAGTAATAGAGATGACAAAATCGCTTACAAAAATAACTATGCACTCACCGCTAGTGAGAAATTGAGCATAAGGGGGGGAAAAAGGGATTTCTAGATAAGGGTGAAAAAGGGAACTCTATCCACCTCCCTTCTGAATACAAAAGAAACCGGTCAAGCAAATGATGTTCCGGGACTGTAATAGGCCTCATGATGAATCGGAAGCTGTTTAGAGAGGAAAGCAGTGTGTGACCGCTACACCAATCAGCGCTGTCTTTTAAGGGTCTGTTCCTTTTGTTCTTTAGATTGGCCAGACGTCCTCAAAAGGTTGATGCTATAATAAATGGTTAAAATGGATATTATAGAAGTAATGCAAAATATTGCAATTAACACTAATGATGTATTTTCAATGTTAAATATCAGTACACCTATTATGAGTAACCTCATATTGTAAAATAACATGAACATTAAATACAGCAACTACTATATGTTTGCATTGTTTCACTTTTTTTTTTTTTTTTTGTCACTTATTATAGTATTTTAAAAAAATAATAAAAATACCAATTCTTAGTTTAATAATTTAGATAGATGTTTAAGCACAAGCAAAACAAGGGCTTTCCTCTTTTTTTTTTTTTTGATTTTGAGAATGATTTTGGAAAACCTTCAATGATCCATTTTTAATACAAAAAGCACACTTTTGATGACTTCAAATTTTTGTAGTGAAGCAAAAAATTTATCAATTTTTTTTATATAATTTTTCTACTTAATTTAAATGACCTTTTTCGAAATTTTTAAAATCTCTGAAAGAGGACTTAAAGAATTATCTGGTGCCCATAATTTAACAAAAGGAAAAGACTAAAAGTCCATATTCATAAACAGGATAGAAGTTTACTGAACTATTTACAAGGCCCAATTTAAAAAAGATTACAATCTAGAATCTGACTTTCACGGGGAGGATACTGCAAATCAGGTAAACCCAACCAATTATACAACTACTCTATAATAGAAGCTACTCCAGAGACACCCAAAGAAGGGACACTAACAATGATTTTTAATTCAGATTCAGGATCCTGGCCAAATATTTTATCAGATGCTGATAAATATTCTTTTGGTAAAAGAAGTACCACTATTAATTATTGAAAGTGTGTAACTTTCCATATGACAACCCTAAGTTGAAGATTTAGCACACATTACAATATCAGATTTTTGAAAAATGGTTAAAAAGTTAAGCATAAATGTATAAATGTTTAGTCCACTCCTTTGAAAAAAACTGTGTTATTGTTTTTGCTGCAAATGTTTTGGTTGTACTTTAGTTCTCTATACACAGAAGATTTTTAGAAGTTGATAACACCTTGTTGAAATTTTAAAAGAACATGAAACATCAAATAGCTACAATTAGAGTCAAAAATTAGCAATTACAATGTTGTAAAACGTTTGATACCGACTAGCAAAGACCTATTAATATGCAGACTTATTACTGTGGAAACTAATTATTGGTGTGAGGTCCAATCTGTGCATGCTGGCAACACTAAAAATGCTAGCTCAAAATTGTTCAGCCCTTCAGGGTAAAAGTGACAAACTTTATGATTTTAAATACGAAAAATTTTACAAACAATTTAATTACTTGCTCAATTTGATCCAATAATGGTGTGATTGTTATTGTTTTTTGTGTCACACTGAGAAGCAACACAAGGACTACTGGTGACAGACCTCCTAATTTTTAATTAAGGACAACAAATGGGCTGACACCTCCTTCTACAAACTTCCACACCATCCCAACAGGATGACTTGGGAGCTCAACCAGATTTAACCTGCATCATCCCCACTACATGGTGGATCTTTGAAGGCATTAGAACTCAAACCCTCTATGAAAGTAACACTGTCTGTAAGTCAGCGACTATAACCACTACACTACATGGCCATTGGTCCAATAATGGAGAAGCTTGTCTGTACAGAGCTCTAAAAGAATGAAGCCAAAGTCCACTATCTAAGAAAAATATCCATAACGAAATAATTTCTCTTTTATATGAGAATATTAAATTACACATTGTTCATAAAATTAAACAACACAATGTTAATAAAATTAAACAAACCAAATATTATTTCATAAATCTAGATTGCACTCTTCGTGAAATATTGAACATTTGACATTCTTGATATATAAGAGGTTGTGAGGACAGCATTAGTTGAGTTTTCCCTCCCTAGATAGCTGCATGAGTCTCGTCATACTTGGTTGTAGACAGTTAAGAAAGTGATCAAAAATATTTCGAAATTAATATTAATTAGTTATTGTATCTTAATAAATACAATGGATACACAACAGTAATGTAAATAATCATTGTTAATTCTTAAACTTCAGTTGTTAATTTTATTTCAGTATTTTTGTATATTAATATTTTTGGTTAAATTATAAAACATGCTTTTAACTGTAAAACGAACTGTGATATTTGGATAAAAACATGGTGATTGAACCACTTTGCTTGTAACTTTCTAACATGTTGCCGCATATCTGATCTCAGGCAAATAAAATTCCATAATGATCCGGAACTGGTCAAGGTGTAATCTCAATTTCTTATTTTACATCATGCAACCTAATTAAATTAATTCTATGCTATATTCACTATCAGAAGTCACAAAAATCATGACCGATGGGAAAAAATAAGGTTATTATTAAAATTAAGGAAAGGTTTTAAGATTTCCTTCAAGTTGAAAAACTGACTTAGAAAAAAACTTAAAAATTTAATATTTGAAAAACTTACTAAATTGGGGTAAAATTTGCTGGATATGATAGGACAAGCTTACAATAACAGTCAATATAAGAGGTGAAAAATTAGCAGTACAATCTCTGAGAAATTTACTTGCCATGTAATCGCCACTTTTAAATTTAATGATATGGCAAAGGCATCCTTTGAAACGTAGAAAATTTTTAATATGGTTCAAAAAATTTATTTTTCTTCATCAACTTTTTGATGAGCCATATTATTAAAATATTTAAAGGGGTTTTAAAACCATTGTGTGCATTTCACTAGAAAAGTCAAATAGATGTTAAAAAACATTACAGAGGTACTCATGATACTTTACTTAGCATTTATAATAATACTGAAATTAACAGCTCAATAAGAGATGAGGCTTCAGAATTATTAAATTCTCTTAAACAAATTCAAATTTCTATGCTCCATTATTACCAAAAATCCTAAAGTGCATGAATCCAGTAAGAATGCTATTGCAGCCAAAAAATTATGATCTACCATATGTTTTGGAATTCATAAAAACTAAAAAAAATTTCAAGGAGCTTTGATCAGATGTGGCTTTTAATTAAATATTCTGTGGTGCAAGAGAACTGGCTGACAAGATTGACATCCCAGCTAACTTTGAGCTGATGCAGCCACTTAAAGAGTTCAACGATGAAATATTAATTTTGATTACTAAGCACAAGATAACCTGGTGGTAGATAATAAATTAAAATTTAACTTAAAGTTGTTTTTTACAATAGATACAGTGGTTAATGCCTTTGATTTATGAGTACTCCCAGCAATTATTTCCAATTTGTGTGCAACACATATATGATTTAAAAGATACCCTTAAAAATGTATTGAAAAAATACTGTACAGATATGAAAATAATGTTGACCAATGGAGAATCATGGGATATAAACACACTTGATTTTTACAGCGTCAGTTTCAGACTTGTTAGGCAAAAAGGAAAGCCAAATTGAAGTTTTAAAACTAATTTAAATTCTGCATTTTGTACCAAATCTTGCTATTGCTATAAAAATTTTGCTTTAGTTGCTAATAAGTGTGGCAAGGAGTTTCCAAAAATTAAAATTAGTAAAAAATTCCTTATAGATTGTGCTATAAGGAATTATATAATATATGTGCTTCATGGCAGATTACACAAAGCAGCTCAGGTTCTGATTCTTTCCCAAGTAAAATAAAAATACATTTGTAAATAATCTCACTATCATTTTCACTTATTCCTTTTCTTCTCATTATGCTAACCAATTGTTTCATGTTTTTAGTGAGGTGAAATGGTAGCTCACAACAGCTTTCAGTATCATCCCCCAGTGTTGTTTTGAAATAGGCACTGAAGATGAAGAATGATCAAATAACTGCATGTCCACCATTTTATCAGATTCGACTAAACAACTCATTTTAAACCTTCAATCGATAATAAAATTACAGTACAAAAATTATTAAATGCTATTTACATGAGAACATTATCTCAACAAAGCTACCATAGCATACAACTAATCATGAACTAAATCATCAAGATTTACAAGTGTCTGTATGAACATCAAGTACTTATTCAGTAGAGAAAAATACCAACTTCAGGAAATTGATCTTGCTTTCTACTTTGCTATCCAATCAGAAACAGATGTCACTTGATGGACAGACTTGATTGAATTGGATTAGTTTTATTTACGTCGCACTAGAAGCAACACAAGGGCTATTGGCGACAGACCTCATAATTTTGAACCTCAGTCAAGAGACAAGGATGACACCTGAGCTGTATGTGTGCATGGTACTCCCTCTCCTAACTTCCAAAACACAAAAAAGGGAGAACTTTGGGCCTTGACGGATTAAATGATTGTATCAGCCCTGGCTACACAATAGGTCTTTAGTGGCATCAAAGCTCAAATACACGACTCAACAAAAATCACTGGCCACAAATCGTGACCATGACTCCAAGGCTACCACGACCACTTGATGGACAGTCATAAAAAATCGTTAAAAGATACACTCTATCTCCACATCTTTTTCAGCAGCTTATGTTACTTGGTACTCATGGAGCGATAACATATCCCTCAATTTTTGTATTTTTAAAGAACACTTTTATTAATTTTAATATCATGTTTTTTGAATTATTTACAATGCAGTAAATATATGTATGCAAATTCATCATTTTATTTTTTTTACATTGGCAGTTTGAAATTCCACTATTACAACATTATCTTTGTGAGGCCCTTTTATATACCTTGAGAACTCCTAAGGGTTCATGAACCACTAGTTGGGAAACATTGGATTTAGATTGACAAAATAAATTTTACTTAAAAAAATGACAATATTTACTTCCTTAATGCAGTAAGTATATTTAAAAATTATGGTCTTGCTTGTTTTGATGATTTCAAATATTTTAATGTTATTTTTGTTGAAATTTACAGAATTATTTTCTTTATGACTTAATTATTTTCCATTTATTAATTTCCTTTAAAATTATATTACTTGGCTGCAAAATATCTTTTGAATTTTTATTGGTTTAATTTAAACAAGACTGAGCTATAAGAGTTGGTTTGGCAATATATATATATTTCTAAAGATATCAGACTGATAAACATGCAACGGATATAGTAAAAAATATGATAAAAAAAAAAACAAAATCTAAAAACCAAGAAATGAAGGAAAAAAAAAAGACAATTTAGGTGCCGCAAGGATTTATATAACTATAGTAAATCTTTTTAAAAAATAATTCTTTACCTGTTAGATCTCCAGTCTGGACAATAAAACCTTTGATATTTCTATGAAATAAACACCCATCGTAGTAATTGCTTGCACACAGTGCTAAAAAGTTCAAGAGAAATAATGTTTTTGAATGCTGAACTGTAAAATACTGATACATATATTTTAATGTTAAATAAAGCATAAAATAGTATTGAAAAATCTTAATAGATCAACTTACTTCACAAGCTTTTCGACATAGCTCACAAAATAATTTTATCTTCATTTCTCCAACATCTGTATGTAGAATGGCTGACTAGAAGATAATTAATAATATCACATACAAGAAAAAAATTAAAATTAAATTTTACAATCAAATTTAAAAAATTTCAATTAATATTATGAAAAGTATAACAAAATCTGAATTTTCTTTCAAAAGGAAAAAAAGAACACAAATTAATTTTTTTCGAATATTAATCCTACAAAATTCAGATGATTTTCATTATTTTAATTTTAAAAAAGTCCTCTTCAGTAATTTTATAAAAACTAATAGCTATTCTAACAAAAAATTATTAGATGTTACATAAGTTACTAAAATTATCATAAGTTACTTTTCAAGCTAGAACTTGATTTATCATGAAATTTTTATTATGTAATTATATTTTATCTTTTACATTAAAAATTTCTCATTCATACTGAAACAATAAATTAATTAAATCTTTCTGAATCAAAAAATAAAAAATGTTTTGATTCATTCAAAATGCAGTATACACCTCGACCCTAAATCCAGAATACTAATAAAAAAAATTTGGTACTTTTCCATTTAACCAGCGCAGGTGAAATGGAAAAGTCGCAAAAAATGATACAACCGACGTCAAATGGAATATGTGTATACTGTGTGTTGTGGCCAGTTTAATATGTGCAACATTTAGGTTCAACATGCAGTCAGTAGACATTTGATTCAGCATGAAAGGCATGAAAAGGTCCGTCCTTTTTTTTCATTAGTCTTTCATATTCAAAATATTAATAAATTAATAAACATGTAATACCAACTAGTAAAAGCTTATTAAAACAGAAACAAATTTACTTCACATGTGTAATCATAAATTTATTTAATATTCAGCATTAAAAAATATAAAGTATTAACACTCTTAATTTTCAAAAATTCACAAGCTACTTCTGAAAATGGGGGGGGGGACACATTAAAAAAATTAAACAGCATGAACTTAAAACTATATATATTTCATGAAAAAAAATTATAAATTTTTAATGGATTAATTAATTTTAATTTTAAAATGATGAATTTCAGATAGATAAAATAAATTTCAGATAGATAAAATATATTTCAGATAGATAAAATATATATCTTATGAAATATTTCCAAGTGTAAGTTCTAGATATATAATTATACACCAGAGATCTTCAAACTGTATTCCACAGAAACCTGGGATGCATCAACTCAAATTTTGGGATTTCGCAAATTAAAACAAATATTCTACAAGAAAATAATAAAGCACTTACACTATAGATGATAGAGTTCAATAACTAAAATGTATAGATACAATTAGTTACCTTTGAAGGAGTGATTATGGAGTTTAATGGTGCAAGAGCCAAATATGGCCATGCTGCACCAAACAAGGTACAACTGTAATCAGACATTTTAAAAGATAGAAAAAAGATAAAAATTGGTTGACAAGAAAGAGATTCAAAAATAGAGAAGGATTGCTAAAGGGTTTCTGGGAAACTCGCCATTCATGTTTACCAAAGACAGTGAAGCCCAAGGGAAAGGGCCTTGGAATCGTACAAATTTCCTTACCCACATGTACCTGAAGAAAATAAGCTACTGAGAATTAGTTATTTTTGAGATTTAATCAGAAGCTTCTATACTTGCCAACGAGGGAAAGGGGACAACTTATCAACAGATTCAACATTAAAATTTAAATTTAAGTCATTACTAAATTTTTGGGTGCAGACCATGCAAAATATCCAGAAGTTTCTCACACAACTATAAACATTTTAAAGCCAATTGAAATAACATATTAAAAAAGAAATCTCTCTCACTAATAGAAACAAATGAATAGAATGAATATTTCTCAAATACAGAAACAAACAGAAGAATATTTCTCAAATATAGAAAATGAATATATCTAAAATATTGAAACAAATGAAATGTAGAATATGAAATGCAACTGCAATAGATATTTTGACAGTTGGTGTAAAAAATGTAAGTACACTACAGTCACTAAATATAATTCAAAATTAGATAACATCTGGAGCACAAATTGTTAATTAGTAAATTACATCAATTTTTATAATAATAAAAAATACATAATTTAATAAAAAGTACAATACTTTTCTTTCATTGTCTTTACATAAAGTATGAATAACATTGATCTACTTTAAAATATAGTTTTCTAAAGGTGCAATGGGGTTTTTCGAAAAATCCTTTTAGTTCTAAAGGCTATAAGAGTCAACAAAGTTTCAAGACCACATTGCTAGACCTAAGAGTTCTCAAAAAAATTTCCTTATCCCAAGCAGTTTTTCATTTTGATCACAAATTAAAAACTAGCTACTTGATATTGACGGGATTTAAATTGTATATACCTAACATACAGAATTTTTAAATAATGATGTTTAAGAACATTTTATATTCTGTTAGTATTTTTATATAATTTTTAAGATTTAGTATAATTTAGGATAATCTGAAAGAAATAAAACTACGAAATGATGTAGGGCCCTTACCACTTGACTAAATTTATAAATTGGAAATCAGATAAAATTTGGGAAAAATCTTTTCAGTGATTGCTTATTAACGTCACACTAAGGAGTCAACATGAGAGCTATTGTTGATGGGCTTCATAATTTTGAACCTTGGTCAAAGGATGACTAACAGATCTTTTATGACAAAAATAAGAAACAGACTGGTGTGGAAAGGAGTGTCAATTCAGAAATTGAAAACGTTATCTAATTGTAGTTCAAAATTAACCCTGCCTGGTTCAATTAAATTGCCTGGTTTACCATAAGGCACACAAGTCTTGTTTTTGTTCTTATAATGGTTTGTCTGTACAGCATATGGATAAACCAGTAAAGGCACAAAGTCTCTGCTGTTTTTATTATTATAACCATATCTTTTCTATTTTTATTATCAATTTAGCTACACAGGTTAAGTAAATAAATGTAATGGTATGTAAATATACTAATAGTGATGGAAAAGAATTATAAATTGTATTTTTTTATGCACAGATAAAAATTCAACTTCCCTGTTAAGCACTTATGTAGGATAAAAAGACAATTTTCAGGAAAAACATTTTGCTTGTAAAAAAATTGTTCTAAATGCTAGAAATATTAATTTTAATAACATTTTCCTGCTTATAAATATAGAGTAAACAAAAATACAAATGCAGAATTTTTTAATTAAATTTGTTAAAAAAGTTAAACTAGTTAACTAAAAGTTAAACTGAAGCATATTGGTCGTGGTTAATGTAGAAAAGACAGCTAGAAGTGTTCAATACCACAAAAAAGAAAGCTGCTAATCATATTTTAATTAAAATCTCTAAAATTCACCCAGCATTTCACACAAAGAAGTGTGCTTTTCTTGTTTGTCTTTGAGAGGACATTTTGCTATAAAAGTATTCTTAGCATTTCTTTTCAGATATGCCAGCTAAATCATCCATGGAGGGAATATTATTACATATAAGTTAGTATGGGAATCAACATTTTTAAAGCATAATTTTAAATACTTCAATTTGAATAGTTCAAATAGAAATTTCTGAAGGATTCAATTTACATATGCATAAAATTGGTATTGTATGTAAATATTCTGAAAATGAATAACTTATAAGAATATGACAATTAGTTTTAATGTTAAATTCAGATGACTTTACACTTTTCCTCCAAAATAATAGCTTCCCAGTACAAAACTAAACATTTAATAAAATACTGTACTTTAATTCTTTAGGAATTTAAATATGATGAAACTTACATGAAAGGTTTAAAACTTGATGTGCTATAATAGGGAAGTAACCAAAAAAAAATTTCAAAATAAAAATTTGCTTATTTCCACTGTTATATTGCAATTTCGAGAAAATCCAAAATTATATAATGTAAAAAATGTACAATTGTGCATATTAAGTTTATCGAAAATAGTGATACTGTTTGATAGCCTAGTAACACATGGATCAATAAGTCCCGAGACTGTGCGGTCGTTTTTTTTTGCGATTTCCTCTTTCAAACGCACCAGAAAGTCAATATAAAAATCACTGTTGATCGATTTACCTTTTTCGAGGTAGTCAATGAAAATCACGCCATTCGTATCCCAAAAAACTGACACCATGACTTTGCCAGCTGACTGCTGCGTTTTCGGACGGCTTTCGCCAGCTGTGCGCCACTCAGATGACTGCCGCTTCGACTCTGGAGTGTAGTGATGTATCCTTGTTTCGTCCATGGTCACGTAACGACGCAAGAAATCTTTTTTGTTGCGAGTAAATAGCGATAAACAGCTTTCTGAATCATCGACTCGTTGCTGTTTTTGTTCCATCGAAAGCAATCGCGGCACCCACTTGGAAAAAACCTTTTTCATGAAGGATAGTAAATACACTTCCATATGATATCTGTGTCATCTCAGCAATCTCACGGAGCTTCACTTTACGATCTTTCATTATAATTTTTGTCACTTCACTCACATTTTCCGGTGTAACGGCTTCCACAGGTCTACCCGAGCGTTCCCCGTCATTTGTGTCGGTACGACCACGTTTAAACTCGGCAAACCACCGACAAATCGTTGCTTTTGATGGACAATAGTCCGGGTAACATTTTTCAATCCATTGTTTCACTTGCACGGTGTTTTTACCCATTAAAAAACAATGTTTTATCAGAACACGAAACTCGGTTTTTTCCATTTTTTAAACAAACTACAAAACGACTTTACTCCAACCTCGATAACTCAGCTGTTTCTGGTCCGATCGACTTAAAATTTTGACACGTTTCAAGCAAAGGTTCGTACTCTAGAAAGACCTGGTTACTGGTTTACTACGAGTGCCATCTCTGGGTTAGTCTCGGAACTTATTGATCCATGTGTTAGAACACACACGAATAGTTAATTGATCAAAATACTCCGTGAACATCATAAAAAATCATATACGTTCTATGCTATCTGCTGACAATTTAAGGAGCATTGTGCAAAGTTGTAAGCAAGCTGTAATATATATTATTGATACTTCCAGCTTTAGACAGGCAAAATAAAATAGAATAAAAAACTTAGTTCCATTATAAAAATAACAATTTTCTGTGGCAAAAAAAGAACTTCTTTTAGGTAATAGTGATTATGGACATATTAAAGGGACATATTAAAACAAGAACCGTAACCATCACATTAGGAATTTCTATCAATTGCTTAAATTCCGAAATGAAGTAGGAGATAAAATGCTGAAAGTGCATTGAAAATCTTCTTCTAGTTATGTATCATATACATCGCCTAAAATATAAAACAAAATTATACATGCTTGCCACGAAATAATACAAAAAATGATTGAGAAAGTAAATTCAAACAAGTGTTTTTTTATCATAGCGGTTGAAACCACAGATATTTCTTTGATAGAGCAAGTATCTTTATGAGTCAGAGTTTTAGAAAGTGAGGACTACAAATTATTACTAGCTGAAAATTACATTCATTCATTGAATTCATTTTTTAGGAATTTATATATGAAGAAATTTATATGTAAATTTTAATACTTGAAGTGCAACATTTCTAAACATGTACAAGTAGATTACTTTTGAATGGCTATATAAAAATTAAAATATAAATATTTATCATAAGGAAGGCATCACGAGTTTGTCAACATCCTCAGAGTAATTGTAACTTTTGCTTAATTCTACTGTTATAATGCATTTTAGAGAAAATCCAAAATTATATAAAGTAAAAAATGCACAATTGTGCACATTAAGTTTATAGAAAATAGTGATACTTTTTGATATCCTAGCATACTAAGATCGTTTATCCTTATATTTAAGAGCAAGGCCCAAATAATTACACTTTCACGGATAAAAAATGCTCCAATACTAAAACATTTCGTGTAGTTGTTTTCCATACAACTGTCCATTATAATGGGTCATTAAAATTTTGAAATATTCTAAGAAGTCCTTATTTTTTAAATTAAAAAATTCCTATGATATTTAAAAAAAATCGAAATATGACATTAAAATAGGAAAAAAGGTGTTCTAAATTTGGATTCTATTTTTAGAAGTAGGGAAATAATAGAAACTTTAGACAAGACAGCTTTAACTATAAGATTGTTAACGTCTTAGAAATAATTGTGCACAATAGCATAAAATATTCAGCAGCTAATTACCATTTCATTACTTTATGACAATGGAAATTAGAATTAAACTGCATGTGCGAAAAAATCTAGAATTAAAAACTTATGAAGATTATTTCTCCCAAACACGATTTAAATTGTTTACAAATTTAGAGTCATTCAAATTGATTCAACTTTGATTTTGCCAGATTCAATATTATATTATTTGTAATGAAAACTTACTCTGAAATTTGGTAAGATTTCATAATTATAAATGAACTCAAAACTATTCTAGAAGTTTTTTAGAGAGTACATTTCTAAATAAAACATCATTAAAATTTTCAATAATTTCAAAACAACATTTATATGTATTAGCCATTGTTGTCCAACAAAATTTAAGCAATCAATCAATCACCGGCACATGTTAGTAAACAAATATCTGTTCTATAAAAGTATTGAAGTTCCACATTTTTGACAATGCCAAATCAAGAACCTGGCCCTATGGATAATGATTCTTTGCTCCTTATACATGATGTATGCAATGCAGAACAATTAAAAAAGTTGTTGAAAAATGGAGCTGATATTAATGAAATTAATACTTTTGAAGAAACGCCTTTGCTTTCAGCATTACGTCGCGAAGCGGATTATGAATTAATCAAAGAATTTGTTATTCAAGGAGCTAACGTTAATGCAAAAGATTGCTGGGGAGTAACTCCACTTTATTGCGCTGTTGCAAGACATGGAAAAGATCTCGATATAATTAAGTTGTTGTTAGAGAATGGAGCTGACATTGAGAGCGGGAAACGCAAAAATGACAGATTTTTGGATCATACTGTAACACATAATCGTGTATGTGTGGAGTTATTGATCAAATATAAATTTCTGAAGAATTTTCAGAATGTAAAGAATTGTGTTTCCGATGCTGAAAATAATGAAAAAAGAGATTTTTATTCTGAATATAAGGATGTTGTTGATCTAGATTTAAAGCCCTCTTGTTATCAGTTTTTATCAAAATATTTAGATGACTGTGCATCAGAAGTTATTCAAATGAGATCTGTGTTTTTATCCGAGTCTCTTACATTAGCGGACTTTTTGACGAGGAAAAATCCTTTGGAAAGCGTCTCTGACCCTGAAACATTTCATCAAATTATCAATCGAATCTTTGTAGAACTATCATGGAATAATATGAGCAAGTATCATATTTATTTCGATATGATAGTAACCCAATTAGGAAGAAAAAATATATTGAAACTGCTTGATGATAAACTAGCGTGTTCAAAGTCATACATTTCAAAACTTTCTAAAAATAAGAGAGCCATTTTAAATTTAGACTTGATGCATGTTATAGCTAAATACCTTAATGATGTTGATTTATTCAATACATTAATTGCTTGCACTTTGTAATTATTCCTTAATACCTTATAGATATTTACCTGATAATGATTGGACCTAGTTTTATATATATATATATTTGAGACTTTCTATCTGGAATAGTTAGTGTTTAAAAAAATGTAACATTTTAAACTGTAAATCCTTTCTTTTGTAAATTTGTTTCACTTAATAGAATTTCATAATTGTATTACAATGCAATGCCATGGAAGCATGTGTTTTAATAATTTATATTGATATCTCGTATCATTATATCATGTATATTTTTATAAAAAAAAATGTTTTATTTTCAAAGTTTTCCGACTTTTCCTTCTTTAATTTTAATTTACAACTGAATAATTCAATTAAAACTTTTGTTTAGTTTTGAGTGCTGTGAATACAGGTTAATATATACTATTAATATTAAACATGATTTACTTTTAAAGCATTGATTTTGTTGCCAAATGATTTCAATGATTCTGTCACAATGAATGTTACTGAAAGCTTTATACTGAAATTTTTTCAAGTTCTAAAATTTACTGCAATAAATATTTAACATTATTATTTTATCCCACTATCTTATAAAATTAATATAAAACTAATTTATTGTGTATGATTTGAAGATTTTAGTGTAAAGTATAGTTATGATTATCTCAATGTGAGTTTTCTGAGAAATATAAAGAATAATTTCTAGGGTTTTTTTTTTATTGAAGATGCAAGGAAAGGGATTGTACAAAAGTAAATATCCATTTCTTAGGTAGTTGGCTAAATTGAAATAAGTAGAAAGATTCTATCTGAACCATATCAATCTTTTGTAGGTCTCTACACTTTTGCATATTTCATTTACTTATAACAATTTACATTAACTTTTTACCCAAAATAAATTCATTGGCTTTCTAATTTTATCAGCTGAAAATCTTGATCACAGATTTACATTCTGTTTCATTTAACTTTTTAAATTTCATCCGAGTTTATATGATTCTCAATACTGGACATGCGTACAAATTCTTTCAAAATTGAAAAATTAGAGTAATAAAAAAAAAAGAAAAATTATGGAGAATAAGTTATTATATAGTATTTAGCAAGAAATAAAATATTCCTCGCTAAATCATATGATAGTGAATGCCATCCTACTCGGCTTTCAGTTATATGTAGCTACTTTCTTACTTGAAAAAATAATTTGCATGAGCTTTAGCCTTCAGATTTTTATTGCTCTACTCTTTTAAAAATTTACATATTATTGTGTTGATATTTTATTTTCTGCAAGCTATGTGCATTCTTATTTCTGCTCATTTACCATAATATACAATGCATGTTTTGCAATATTTAGCTTAAGACTTCTGTCTTCCTTATAAACTTATTTTCTTTAGGTAAATATGGGATATAGGATCAAGAAGTACTGAAGTGATAATTCTTCACTCTCTTGGAGTTTAATGTCTATGGTAAATATATGTAATGCTCTCCAGAATGCCCAAGTGACCATTCTATATTTTCGAATCTTGTCATCAACTGAGGTTAACTTTTTTCTTCCTGCTGTCACGTTGCATCTGGATCACAGATTTACATCTGTAACAATTATTCATATTAATTATTTTATTAGTAAATTAACAAGTGTTTAATGCTGCTTCACCCAATTCACCCCCCTCCATGTTTCTTTCAAATAAATGCAATAGTCATACTTTTGTTAAGAAAGTAGAAATTCTGTAAGATTAATGTATTATTTATGAACTCGAAATGGCTGGTAGTGCTGTGGTAGCTACATGATCATGGTTGCAAGCTCATGACTGGCATTGTTTCCATGGGCTTGAATCCTAATGCTACTGAAAATCTATTATGTAGGGATCGAAATTTTTGTTCTTTTGAATTGGCTGTTCTTGTTCATTTCTTGAAAACTGGTCTTTAACCTGTTCTTTGATTCATTTGTTGTTTAGAATTCTTCTTGTTCAATTGTTTAAATTTTCTCAAATGAATTTAATTTAACACTATATAATTACTACATAAACACACATTTGAGGAAAAAAGTCAAATCAGTTGAATATTTTTAAAAAAAATCATATTTTATACTAAACTAATACTAAATGGAAAATTATTTTCTTATTTTATCAGCTGAAAATAAATTATATTGTGTTATATCTCAATAAAAATACTTTTCTATATTTACATATACAAATAAATAAATTGAAGTAACTGCTAGTAAAAAAAAATTGAAATCATTTTTGTATCATAAAGTTTATTATTAATTTTAGGCAGAAGCATTGAATATTTTTGGTCAGAAAAAAATTAATAAAAAAAAAAGTCTGCTTTAGTATGTAATGCATAAGATGTTATAAAACACAAAAAAATTTTAATGCTTCATTTTAGTTTGGTTTTCTGCAAACATTAATTATTATGAGTATAAACTTGTTTTAATATTTTCTATGTTTTTAATAAAAGAAAGAAGTTAATAAAGGTATTCATGAAATGTAATAAACATTTAAATGCATATCCTAGCCTTATTTGCCTTGCTGATGCACAACAATAAGAATCAAAATAAAGAGAAAATTTCCATAATAAAATTCAATGTACATCATTCTAAGATTTGATAAAATGATACATAAATCTACTGTGGCACAACATCTATTGCTTATATCATGTTGCTGGACAATATCATCAAAACATCTTTGAGTTATTAGTCACATAATTATATAAATCCTTTTCTATGTGATTACCAACAAAAATATTCTTTGGTGGAATTATAAATGCTTAAGCACATTCTGAATAAATGCTCTTTTCTCTGTCTTCCGAATACCTAATAAAAATGAGAGAATTTTAGAATTATTCCATAAACTTAAATATGTATAAATTAGATTTTTTTTAAAAAAAAGTACAATTAAATGAGGGAATGGAGTGGAATTCAGTTTTGATTCCATTTGAATGCAGAAATCGATTACGAAACGGGCTTCAATAGTTGAAAGAGCCGGAGAGGGACCATAACGACAACCATCTCTGACAGAAAATCTCAGGCTATAAGTATTAGGTAAGGCAGGGTGAATACTCTTTTTTTTTTTTTTTTTTTTTTTTTTGAGCATTTTCGTTCGAGTAGCCTTTGAGGGCAAACAGGAAAGGTTATTTAAAATTTATACAATCCACTTTTTAACTATCCAATTCTGTAGCAGATCAGAAAAAGATAGAAAGAATTGAAGCGAGGTCCAAACCGTGCTCTAAAAATTAAAAGCATGAAAGTATTTTATTTAATTTTAAAAGTATTAGATTATATTGATTTAATAATTGCATTATTGGGTAAATTTTCATATTGACGAAAGTTTGAACAATTAGATCTAAACAGAAACGAACCGCTTTGTGAACATTAGTTTCTTAGGCTGTTAAAAAGGACTGAGAAAAATTTAGGAAAGAAAGGCAGGGATGAATTATGCAAATTACATGAAATAATATTAGAAAAGAAAAGTAGCTTAAAAGAATTGGATGATTCAATCATTCATTAATTGAAGTAAAGTCTTCGGAGTGAAATATTAATAAAAATGTTCTCGAGTGATAAAGCAAATTAATTCAGTGTTAGGAGAAGGAAATTAAATTCATATTCAAAACGCTGAGCAACGCAGGTTTAAACTGCTTAGTGCTCAAACCTCCTAAAACTGGTGTTAGAAAAATATCCAGGGGACCGTACAATTCATAGAGTTTTGGAATAGTTACGAAAGCACCATAGACAAAAACGAAAGTCTCAGTAAGATAGCAAAATTTCCCTACCTGAAAGCATTACTTGTATGTTTAGTAAGCAATGCAGCAACTTCATAACAATTGAACGAAAATAACTATGATTAATGTATAAAAACTTTAAAATAAATTATAATTATAGTTAATTTATGAATGTTATTGAATCTAGAACCGAAAAAAGAGTTTAAATAATATTAAAGTTGTATGAAGGTTGTATGATGAAATCGAAATTGCAGTTCGGAATTTGAAAGTGCAAGTTAGAAAAGATTGTTTTCGTAAATTATTAATGCCTGTGTTGTTAAAATCTATTCCAGAACAGCTCGTTCTAGAGTTTAATCGAAGGAAAAATCAAAAGAAGAAATGTGTTACAGGTTTATTATATTTCATTAAAAATGAAATAAAATGTCGTGAAGCGTCTATTTTGTTGACCCAAGAGAAGAAAAAAAACCATCTTCCCTCCACATTTTGAACCTGTAAAATTCGGTAACGAATGTTTTTCAAGAATCTCTTCACTTAAATGGTATGGATAATTGTACATGTACTTTTAGCGATAAGTTTCATAACTCATTTTCTTGTGATAAAAGTAGGATTACTAACTGCATATAGGAAAAAGAGTACGCCAGTGCTCCGCAACCGGTGTGCCGCGGCACACTAGTGTGTCATGAGCCAGATACAGGTGTGCCGTGGTCAAATACATTGTATTTGACATTTTACAATTTTTCATCATGTATTTAATAGACAATGACAATTTTTTTTCATAATAATATCTATTTTTCTATATATACTATAGAATAACTATTATCAATAAATAATTATTCAATGGTCCCCTGGTGAGAACAGTTGAAAACTGCACAGTGTGTTGTGTAAACACCAAGGCCCACCAAATTAATCATAGATAAAGCAAAATGACCGTTATGTGCGTCGTTGAAGACTCATGCGCATGTGTTATTTGCATTTGCGCGTGGTACATCACATTCACTCGTATGTCATTGTTGTCACTATTTTACAACACAAAGTTAAATAAACACGTTCCTACCACTAACGATAATTATTATTAATTATCTTACTGAATTATGTATGGTTCACGTTCTTTGTATAAAAATTTTTAAGTTTTATACCCCTTTAAATATGGATAAATTTTTACGTCGGAAAGATTCGTCTTCACGTACAGATGATGAAGAACCCAGCACAAGTGTTACAAAAAACCTAAAGAAGGTAGTGAAAAGAAAGTACGACGAAGACTACATTAAATATGGATTCTCGTGGTGTGGTGACGAAACGGCACCAAGACCACAGTGCATCATTTGCGGCGATCAGTTATCAAACGAGTCAATGGTACATAGTAAATTAAAGCGGCATCTATATTCAAGCCATCCTAGCTGCGCCAACAAAGACAAACAATATTTTAAGAGGTGCTTAGAACAAAATAAAAAACAGAAGAAATTTATGAAATTGGCCGTAACAGTTTCTGAAAAGGCATTAGAAGCTAGCTATCATGTTGCAAAATTAATTGCACGTCAGATGAAGCCACATACTGTCGGCGAAACACTTATTAAACCAGCATGCATGGAAATTGTTAGACTTATGCTTGGGCCCAATGAAGTTAAGGAAGTGAATAAAGTTTCGTTGTCTGCTGATACTGTTAAAAGACGTATTCTCGATATGTCAAGCGATATTTTAGGAACACTGATTAAAAAACTGTTATCGGCTGAAAAATTTGATGATTGATTCAATTCAGATTGATGGAACAACTATTAAAAATAAAGTACAGCTGATAGCTATTGTACGTTTCGTTGACTAGGACTTTATTAAAGAACATTATTTATTTTGTAAGGAGGTTCTAGAGCGAACTACCGGTGAAGAAATTTTTCGAGTAACCGATGATTTCTTCAAAATATGTAACATTCAATGGAGCAACTGCATTGCTGTTTGCACGGATGGTGCTGCGGCAATGACGGGTCGTAAAAAAGGTTTTGTGTATTGTGTAAAACAAAAAAAATCCGACGGTACAATTTACACACTACTGCATACATTGAGAAGCATTGATGGTCAAGAATTTGCCGGAAAAACTTTTGAACACGATGAATGAATGCATTAAAATCATAAAAATTAAATCAAGAGCCATAAATTGGCGAATTTTTGGATTACTTTGTGCAGAAATGGGAACCGAATATGAATCCTTATTATTTTATACAGAAATTCGTTGGCTATCCCGAGGCAAAGTTTTGGCTAGATTATTTGAGCTTCGTCACGAGGTGCGTGAATTTCTTTTAACACAGAATATGCTCGAAATATGTCAGCACCTCGATGATGATTACTGGATAGCCAAACTTGCATACATGGCTGATATATTCGAGCATTTGAATGAACTTAATAAAAAAATGCAAGGTCGAAATGAGAATATTTTGACGTGCTCCGACAAATAACAAGGATTTATTAAAAAACTGGAACTTTGGCAGAAAGAGTGGCAAAATGTTGATGTTTGGAAATGTACCAAAGGACCAATCATATTACAATTGAAAACAACCAATTAATTGTGGACCTGACCCAACAACATTTAAGTATGCTTCAGCAGAAATTTGATCAATATTTTTATTCCATTAATACGGAACAATACGATTGGATTTGAAATCCTTTTGCAACCAATGCAATAAATTCTACGGGAGCACTGCCTCTACAAATTCGAGAGGAATTCACAGATTTAAATAATGACATGACTTTAAAATTATACTTCTCCTAAGTTCCATTAGATGTTTTCTGGATGTACGTTAAAAAAGAATATCCTCACATTTCCTACAAAGCAATCTTAACATTACTTCCATTTTCGACGACATATTTATGTGAGCAAAGTTTTTCAACTCTTGTATTAATTAAAAATGATAAGCGGTCATGCTTAAAAGATATTGACCAAGAACTTCGGGTTGTGTTGTCAAATATTGAGCCGAATATATAACTTTTGTGTTCATTGAAACAAGCGCAGGTATCACATTAATAATTATTATGATTGCGTAGAAATAAATATGTTATGGTTTTATGTATGTATACTTTTCAAATAAAAAACAAACATTTGTTGTAAAATTTGTGTATCAATTAATACCTATATACTTTAGCTTTTGGTGTGCCGCGGAATTCTAGAAAGAATTTTAATGCGTCGTAGGTGAGAAAGGGTTGCGGAGCACTGGAGTACGCATTAAAGCATTCACCGTTTTGTAAAATTTATTTAGGTTATATGAAAGAACAACAAATATATTTTTTGAAGAAACAAAAACAAACGCAATGTATATACAAATCCCTTCTATTTTGCTCTTTGTTTTAAATAAAATCGTGTTTTACTTTACTTCTTATTTCTCTCGAGATATTTTTTTGGCTACAGCAGAATTTAATAAAAAACTTTTACAATTCTTAATTTTGAAGAAACACTGTACAAGGATATCCTAAGAATCAACTTTTTCGTAGAATCCTGAACAACCTGTTTTGTTCATCTCTCCATATTGATTTTATAATGCTAAAGATCCTGTCAACATTAGATGGTAGTGCAATGAACAATGTTTAAAATATTCTGAGGATTGGGTCTCATTTATTTCAGAAAAATACTCAAATTATTTTAAATCCAATAAAAGAATTAAAAATTCAGCATCGTGTTCTATTTGTTGAAGAAAATTATTTAAGAATAGTGATATTTTTACATTAAAAAAAAAAAAAAAAAAACAAAAAGATGGTTTTTTTTTTTTCAAAAGTATAAAGTGAAACGCAAAAAACCCCCCCCCCCAAAAAAAAAGTGTGTTTTCCATTCTAACAACCAATCAAAAATTTCACATTATTTAAAAGAAATTATCCATTTGCTCATATATGAATTTCCCCGTTCATAAATGTTAAACACACACTCTTGTTTCATAATTAGACTTCTTGAATTCTCTCCGTTACTTTTTTCACCTAGCTTCACTTTCAGTGTGTATGTGGCAAAGCCTTTTGCTCCTTCTTTTAATTAAAATGGTTTTAACTGAATATTGAATTTTTGTTATTTTTCCACATACAGATATTTTCTTTTTCCGCAGTGTGGATGTTAGGAGAGGAGGGTGCCGGCTCAGGTGTCGTCCTCGTCACTTGACCGTGGTTCAAAATTACGAGGTCCGTCGCCAATAGCCCTCGTGTTGCTTCTAGTGCGACGTTAATAAGAAACTAAACTAAACTTCTTTTTCCGTACTTTTTATTTCGCTGTGAAAAATAAACTGTTCCGTAGCTTCTGGATAATTCCCCGTCAGAGACACCTGTTTGAACTTCCGTTTTTGTTTCTCGACTCCCCACTCTAAAGACGTAATAAAAGAGTTTATTTCTCCAAAGCGGGCAATAAATAAGCCACACCTGGGGTCAGCTGCTTTGGTGTATTCATTGAACAAATGGCTCTGCTACACATATTTCCAGAAACCAACCCCCCGCTCCGCACATGGTGCACTACGGGTGTGGAATAGGAAGGCTCTCGTATCTTTGATACCGTCTCTCTCGGCCACAGCAAGAATCGCACATGAACTCCGAAGAGTACCTTGGTGCTTGGAAAGGTGTTTTCCGTTTTCTCCCCACTTTCCGGACTTGTGAACCGGCTGACTACCATCTAGGGTGAACTCATGGCAAATCAGGCGTGGGCCTCTAACTTGAGATTAGTTCCGACTTGTCGCTCCGGCACCTAGACTTCTTTTGAGTCTCTATTACCAGGGGAGGGTGTCAGAGCAGGATCATTTAGTGGCCTATGAGGAGTTTTATCCCATCGCGGACCCTTTCCCTCAGGCTTATAAGGCTCTCCCTCAGTCCATTAGCCTAATCCCGGTCTCAACCGTACGTGGTCGTCGCCAGGTTAGACTTGTTGAGGGGGTCCTCTCGTTGCCTCCGGTACCTAGACATCTTTGCAGTCTCTTATACTGTAGTGGGTATTTTTGGCCGTAATACTGGGAAGCCGGTGTCATAGCAGCCCTGGACACCTAAGTGGGCCTGTTCTCACCAAGAACGACATCCCTTCTCTGAGATTGTCGTACCGAAGTACAATCATTACTTTTTAGAGATGACCGAAGTCATTTTATCAACTACTATCACAATATCCCGAAGGATGGCTAGATTTTTGGGTTTGAGCAACGAGGCTAACCCATGCTCAAGGTCCAGTTGAGAGATCCACTTCCTGGTTCGTGGACAGCTGTTGAGGTAATGGAGAGCATCGCTGTCTCCCCCACACTCGCAATTGCCTGTCTCCGCGATTCCGAACCTCTGGAGGTACGCGGGAAACCTGCCATGCCCCGTCACCAGCTGAACTATCAGTTTGTCGCTGACTCGGAGATGTAACACCGGGTTGGGCAGGAACTGGTGCGTGAGCCTACCTTTGGCGTTGTCATGCCGTCTCTGTTTCTACACCTTTAGACTGGAGTCCCGTAATAACCATTTGAGCTTCCTCCGAGAAGTCGGCAATGGGTTCGTAACTTGTGGTAGTTCAGAAGTCCTTTTGGCAGCAGCATCCGCCATCTCATTTCCACAGATTCCTACATGGGCTTTAACCCAATGTAGGACGACTTCTCTTTCCGCCATCACCAGTCGGAGGACTTCCTTGATCTCCTGGATCGTTGAGTGTTTGTGGTCTGGATTCCTGAGGGCCTCCAGAACCGACATAGAGTCGGTGAAGATGTTTACTTTCGATGACGTTGAGAGTCTCAAGCATCACCCGGCTGCCTTCAACAGAGCGAAAGCTTTCGCCTGGAATACCGTATTATGGTTCTTCAGACGGAACATTGCCTCGTCTATCTTGGCGCCGTAATAAAAGGCAACGAAGGCAGACCCAACTTGATTGTTGAGGCCTGATCCGTCAGTATAGATCTCAATTCCATCCCCCTCAGACTCAGACAGAACATGATCGAAACGAAGTCGTTGTGTCGGATGAATGCTCCAGATGTCAAATTGGGCTTCAACTGTTAAGTTCCTCTCCCCACTGACAGAGTCAATGGGGGGGAGGGGCTCCAAGTTGTTAGGGAAAAGGAACTTAGAATATTCAATACTAGCCTCTATGTCTAATGGCAGTACTCCTGAGATTATCTGCAATGCTACCATGGACGTAGTCTTATATGCAAGGCTCATTTTAATCAGTGGTCTTCGTTGCACCACGTTGAGGTAGTTCGATAATGATTTCATTCTCAGACGATGACCCCAAGCTTCATGCCCATACACAGCAAATCTCTTTACAGCATCCAAGTAAATTCGACGGAAAATACCCGGGTGTTTGCCATAGAGCTTGTGTGCTATCAGCGACAGCCTGTGTATCAAAATGTGGACATTGAATCTGACATTAACAAAATACTGATGAAAGGTCAGTGCCTTGTCCCATAACACTCCGAAGTATTTGACGGAGGGGACTATTTGAATTTCATTCCTGCCTAGATGGAATCTGGGAGGATCATCATACTTCAGACGCTGCAAGTAGGTGATCAGCATACTGGCTGACTTTTCAGAACTGAAAGTCAGCTTGTGGACGCTACCCCACTGCCTGATCTTTTCCAGTGAACTGTTGCCTCTTATTTCCAGTTCAGCCTTGTTCTTCCCCCCCCCCCAGATAACCAGGGTGAGGTTATCGGCATAAGCCTGGATGCAAAAACCTTCCCCGAGGGGAAGGTCCGGTAGAGAGTCTACTCAACACTTCTTAGATACAAGGCCTCGGCGCTGAAACGAGAGATGCTTGTGACGCTACACATAGTAGGAATAATCAACTGGCTTGAATATGTCAGTTACATAAAGATTCGCCTTGCACTAACCGTCGTCGTTTAGCTGTTGTATATACATTTTTTTTATTTGAAGATTTTCATCATGTGTTTAACATCTCCTCGATTCTATTTTTGAATATCATAAAACTAAATTTGAAAAGAAATAAATAATTATGGTCTACACATGTGCAATACCTAATCGAAAAAGCAATTATAAAGGTACAAAGATGGCCACTACATTTCAGATGTTCTCATTTCCAAAAGATGACTCGCTTCGAAAAAAGTGGATCAAAGGCATTTGTAGGAAATAATTCACCCCTTCAAATTATTCTAAGGTAAGTTACTTAACTTTATTCTATTAATGGAAATTGCAATACTTTCTTAGTTTGGTAAAGTCCTAATTTAGCGTACTAATTTAACGTATCAAAAATAGGTCCTGGTCTTGGCGCGATTTTAAAAATCGCGGCAAGACCAGGACCTATTTTTGATGCATATACATATTTTCATGTATTCATCTATAATTACATATGTATGCTTTACCTAAAAGTATTTTTTTAAATTTATTCAAATGTAATTTTTTTTGTGATTGTGTATGATACGATTAAATTTATTGTTTTTAAATTTGTATTGCATTTTTTGTTTTGAAAATTAATTCTAATGTATTACATAACTAATGTAAGGGGAAATAATATTAAAAAAGTCGAAAAAAAATTAAAAAAAAACTACATACTTTGTTAGCTAAATAATTGCTTTATTTTTATGTATCGACCCATTTTTAATGTATATATATTTATTTTCATGTATGTATCTATAGTTATACATGTATGATTTTACATACAAATATTTTTTTTTTAAATTTATTTAACTCTAATTTTTTTTATTTTGTGATTGTGTATAATACCAATAAAGTTATTTTTAAATTTGTGTTGCATTTTTGTTTTAAAAGCTATTTCTAATTTATCTCTCTTTTTGTAACTATTCTGCATAAGATTAAGAAAATAATGATAAAGAAATTAGCATATTTTTGTGTATAAATTGACAATAAAATGTAGAACGTTAATTATTTTTTTTATTTTACTTTTTGTTTTCCTAAGAATAATAAAAATATAAAAGATTCTTATTTGTTGAAATGCCGTAAATGTTTCATTATATAATTGTTTGAAATGTATAAAACATTGATGATCGCATACTTGCGAATATTATTATTTAAAAAAATAAGCTATATTTATTCTTAAATGCTCTATGTACATGAAACACAATTTTTTGATTAATTTACTAATATATTTATTTACTGTATATGAATGTTTAGTTATAAGAAATTGAAGTAAGTTTATAAAAATGCATCGGAAGAGTTCCGTACGGATGGATACGATAGTGGACGAAGTTACCCTACTAATAGTGACGTCACAAATCAGTGCCGATGCCTTGTATCTAGGTGGTGTTGGTCTACCCCTATATTCCAGAATAAGGGACAGCTACAGGAACCTTGCGGACATCCCCTACTCATGGAAAATTCTCTACGTGCAGCTGGACTCATGTAAATCAATCTGCGGTTTCTTAAGTAGTCATTAACTAGCCGGAATAGGTTCATCGGACAGTTCGCACGGACAAGGTAATACAAAACTGCCACGTACCACACTCTAACAAAAGCTGGCGAAGTCGAACGAGATTACATTGACACACTTCCTCCCCTTTAGATGTTCCTGGATCTGGGTCCTCAAGGCGTATTGTGCGATGGACCCACTCACGCACGTATTGTGCATTAGGCATATAGGGCGATGGACCTTTGGACTGGTCGGATATGTATTGGGTTTGCTGAAGAGGATCAGCTGCCCTACTTTATGCTGATCTGGAAAGTGACCTATGCGCATGTACTTATTAAATAAATACGTATGGAGCCATGGAGACTCTTTATGGATCTCCCTGATTATTTCCAGGTCGATCCCATCTACATCAGGTGTCTTTCCAGTTGCAAGCGAACGAATCACTTGCGTGACTTCGGTGTCAGTGAAGACTGTATCATTGAAATCGCTGAGGTACTGTTGGACAATTTCCCTCATTTTAAGTTGTTCGTGAGTATCACTCCCTGGGTCATCCCGAGGGAATAACCCTGCGACTATATTGTCAATGATACTGCGCATATCTTGTCCAGCATCACTCTTTGCATTGATGACATTGCCCACAACGGAAGGTGTACTAACTTTATTCGCAGCAATACTGTATGGTAGCTGCCGGACTCCCAGGTTGGAGACTTTCTCGCAGAACCGTTCCCAGCCTATTCTCTTTTTGGTCAGCAGCAGCTTTTTATAGACTACTGTCTCTCTCTTATATAAGCATTTCCGTGCATCCCTTTCAGACTGGAAGGTCATACTGGACTGATACCTCCGTCCCAGTGCTCTTACTTTCTTCCTCTGTATCTCTAGCTCCTTATCCCATCAGAGGACTCTCCTCTTGTCGGAGGCTTTACTCTTCAGGTGTTCTTTGCATGCTTTTTGGATTGTTGTTGCTATCCTACCCACGAGATCTTCGATCTCTCCCCTAAGATCTATTCACTTCAAGAGCATTGGAAAGCAGGGGCAGCTTCCAGAGCGTTGGCGAATTTACCCACGTCCTTGGCTACTCTGGCAATGCGGCATTTAGAAAAATGGTACCGAGGTAGGCCAGCTACAGCTCCCTCTTTCAGGTACGGCTCCTGAATTGGGTAAACGCTGTAGAGTTCCCTGTTAATGTGCTGAAGTTCGCATGCAGCTGCTTTTGACTGAGCTAAGTTTGCCTGCAAGAAGCTACAGCCCTTTCTAGTGACGTCTATACCCTCCCCCAT
Organism: Nephila pilipes; assembly: GCA_019974015.1. NCBI lineage: Eukaryota > Metazoa > Arthropoda > Arachnida > Araneae > Nephilidae > Nephila > Nephila pilipes. The sequence goes on from BMAW01045360.1 coordinate 2,863,601, forward strand.
TAGGTGTACTTGACGTTCTTATTCGGGAGCTGAGGTTTCCCTTTGCGCCCTACTTTTTACCAGGAGTCCTGGACTTTTTTGATTGGCTGCTCAGCGATCGCTGGCGCTCGAAACTTGCACTTCACCCCCAGGTGCCCATACTTGTTACATTTGAGGCACCTTTGTGGCGGGTGGTGCGGCCTGTGGGATTGGAATCCCTGAAAGAGTCGTCCCCTTTCGAGGATAGCCTTCTGAATGGCTGGTTCTGTGTCCACAACCCAATGGACCGAACCACCCTTGAGACATTTCCTCCCGGATACTCTTATGTCTTACGTTTTTCTATATACTTCGCCTGCCTCACCAGGTTTTCAGTACCCGGTGCGTCATAGAGGAAGAGAGTCTGGGCAGCCTCCTCCTCCTATTCTCGGAAGACACGCAGATGTCCTTGAGAACTTCATGGCTGTTAATGGTGGTTATTAGCCGCCCAGACATATCCGCGTCTGGCCCCCCTTCCCCCCCCCCCCCCCCCCCCGTTTTTCTATGGGGCGAGATAGGCGGACCTTTACTCCAATCTCTTCGGTCCTGATAGTGCGACGCAAGGTCTTCAGCAGTCTCTCACAAGAGTCGTTTTCGGCCTTGGGGGCTACCCAGACCATCTGCTTCCGTGAGACTGCCTTCTTGGCGTCCTTTCCCTTGGCTTAGGGGGTTCTGGTAGCAGCTTTTTGGCCAACATTGCAGCGTAGGACTTAAAGTCAGTGGCCGTCGAACGAGTCGTCGACTTTTTGGTATTCTTCCTGTTCTCTTGAACAGGACCAACATCTGTTTTCCTGTTCTCATGAACAGGATCAACCTCTGTCTGGGTACCCTGCTCGCACTTGGTGCTTTGAGTTGGTACCCTAGTCCGCAGCTGTTGGCGCTTACACTACGAGTGCCAGAGGACACCCGCAGCGTCCAACAAAAGTTGATTGACGAGGACTTTTTGGCTCTCCGTTAGATTAATGTCTTCTAACAGTTGATCCACTCGGAATGTAGACGCAATGAACCATTGAGGGCCTTTCTAGACCAGTTTCCTCGTCCTCTTCCTCCTCTTGATCTTTAGCTGCTTAATCTATCTAGTGGTGAGCCGCATGAGATCAGCCATACCCTTTATGGGAATTGGCGTGTCTATGCCCAGAATACCTGGGCTCGATGTTACCTTGAGGTTACATACCTCGAAGGCAGAGCTTCCTCATCACTGGGTGCATTTAGGAATTTTCCTAGAGCATGATCTGATTCCTGAAAAATTGTCGCCGTAGTAGATTATAAGAAGAGGGTTTGGCCATTTTTGTTTCTTCCAAGGGACAGGATATAATGGCCAACTCACCCCGGGCCATATTTTTACGTGTCAGGGTAAAAAGCACAGTCCCATGCCTACTCCACACGCCACAACGTGCCCTCTTCTAAAGCACGGGCTACAGTCTTCTGGCACGATTTTCTCGAAGTGGGCTATGTGGGCTTGGTCCGCTGGGACATACGAGGACTCTTCAATGTGCTGAGCCCCTGAACCGTTAGGAATGAGCCACGCAACTTCATTCACTTTCGGGGACACAGCCATCCCCTGTTCCAACGCACCCGTGGGTGGTTTAGCCCAAAGGATTCCCTTTGCCGGAAGTTGCCCGATCAACCGGAAATAAGGGGACTGCCATTGAAGGCAGGCTGCTTCCCTTCCGGTGACTTTCGTATTGATAACTCATACCCCACCTGCCCAGCTGAACGTCTATGCAGGAAATTTACTATTTTTTATTTCTTGATGTGGTACTCAACAGGTCAATTGAAAAGTCCTCGGCCTGACACATAGATGGCTCTACTAGAATTAAATCCATAAGTTTTTTAGTTAGCCCTAACCCTCAAAAGATGCGTGTATAAATTTGACAGCTGTCGGATAATTAGTTTGTGAAACAACTTTTGTTATTGTGAAAAAAATGGATAAAAAGGAATTTCGCGTGTTGATAAAATATTGCTTTTTGAGGGGAAAAAACACAATTCAAGCAAAAACTTGGCTTGATGCCGAGTTTCCGGACACTGCCCCAGGAAAATCAATCATCAAGGATTGGTATGCTAAGTTTAGACGTGGTGAAATGAGCACCGAAGACGGTGAACGCCCCAAAGAGGTTGTTACCGACGAAAACATTAAAAAAATCCACAAAATGATTTTGAATGACCGTCAATTGAAATTGATTGAAATAGCAGACACTCTAAAGATATCAACTGAACGTGTACATCATATCATTCACGAATATTTGGGTATGAGAAAGCTCTGTGCAAAGTGGGTGCCGCGCGAGCTCACTTTTGACCAAAAACAACGACGAGTTGATGATTCGGAGCAGTGTTTGAAGATGATCGAGCATAATAAACCCGAGTTTTTGCGTCGATATGTGACAATGGATGAAACATGGCTCCATCATTTCACTACTGCACACGATGAACCCGCTCCAAAGCGTGGGAAAACGCAACAGTCAGCTGGAAAGTTTATGGCGTCTGTACTTTGGGATGGAATAATTTTCATTGATTACCTTGAAAAAGGAAGGACCTTCAAAAGCGACTATTACATAGCGTTATTGGACCGTTTGAAGGACGAAATCACCAAAAAACGGCCGCATTTGAAGAAAAAGAAAGTGCTGCTTCACCAAGACAAGCACCGTGTCACAAGTCAGTGAAAACGATGGCAAAAATCCATGAATTGGGCTTCGAATTGCTTCCTCATCCACCGTATTCTCCAGATCTGGCCCCCAGCGACTATTTCCTGTTCTCAGATCTCAAAAGAATGCTCGCTGGGAAGAAATATTCGTTGAATGAAGAGGTGATCGCCGAAACTGAGGCCTATTTTGAAGCAAAGGACAAATCGTACTACAAAAATGGGATCGAAAAGTTGGAGAGTCGCTATAATCAGTGTATCATCCTTGAAGGGAATTATGTTGAATAAAAAAAACTAATTATGCCAAAAAAATGTGTTTTACTATGGTAGGCCGGGGACTTTTCAATTGACCTGTTAGTGTTGAATTTCATAGGTTAACTTTAAAACTTTTGATTCCTCTCTTATTTTATCCGGCTCTTTTTAGATGAAGTGGTACTCCACCGGAAAGGATTGACTAGTTTAGTTCTAAAGACTCGAATTATGTTTCGAGTTTTCGGATATTATTTAGAGTGACTCACACCCATTGGCACATACACACCTTCCTGACCTACCACTTGGAACTGTTTGGAAAGTAGCAACTTGAAGCAGAGCAGAAAGCGCCGTTTTTAGTCTAAGTCTATCGGCGCTAAGATCTTTTGCCCTGGCCGGACAGTTGTGGATCGGCCAAACTCCTTGCCCCTGGGACCTAGACCTCTTTTCAATCTCTTTCACCGTAGTGGGTCCAAGGGCTGCAGAGCAAGTCGTCGCAGTGCTCGGTTAATTTCGGGGATGCGCTTTACATCAAAGTCCCCTTCTCCTGGTTTCCGAGGGTTCCAGGTGCTAGAATAGATCCAACCACTCGCTAAGACATCTTTGCAGCCTTTCTCGTCACCGGTTCCAGGGCTTGCAGGCTCGCCCTATCCTCGGTGTCGGGTCCATGATGGCCCCTTGCCCTGAATTGCACACTCTCCACCTCTCCCTCTTTATTCGGGCTTGAGACCGGCAGGGGAATTAACTCATGGAGAGGTTGGCTCTGCTACACTGGTGGGGAAGGGATGATCCACTTTGTGAGGAATTGTGAACTAAGTGTCAGAATGACATGGAGATTTAGGGCCTATTTGTTTGGCGTTCGACATGTGGTACCTGCATATCCATGCGTCAGATTGGATTTGTCCGATAAGAACGAATGGTGTTAGGGACAGAGACGGGGGTTTCTGTGAAAGTCAATGGCCGTTCATTCGGAAATGGAAATGAATCGGAGGGAGAGGGAGACAGCCTAATCCTGAAGATTTAAGAGGAACGGAGAAAAACAAAGAAAGGAAGCGAGAGGGGATCCTGCGAGGAGGAGGGGATCCGGCGAGGAAGGAGCGATTGAGGTTGCGATTTATGCTATTCTTCTGCTAGTGCTTTTTTGGTGAACTCCATCTCTTAGTGACTGGGTTCATATTGATCTATTTCTATTCGTGATATTTTGCTTAAAGTAATAAGGCTAAAACTCCTTTTAACTTGAGAATAACTCTTAACAATTGTAAATATAAGAAGTAATTTTACTTAAGCTGTGTGATCCTTTACGGTACCGAGACATTTCTTGAAATCTGGGGTCATGACGTTACAATAATAGTGAATGTATAAATATTCAAACCGTTTTCTAAGAAAGTCGTAATCAACATAGGAGGTGTTCCTATCATAAAAAATTGTTATCTAAAAGCTGAATATATCTTCAGTATTCTATCAATGGTAGAAAATACATTTAACATTAAGTGAACATTAGCATTAACATTAAATACATATAACATTTTATATTGAGTAAAATAATAATTTTTTGAATTCTATTTTAACAAAATTACAGAACTCTTTCATTGTTGCGACAGTTTAAATCGAAAAATAATTTATGGCTAGTCCATTTAAGACATGCTGCACACAATTATTCAAAATATGCGTGAGCAACCAATATCATTGATGCATTTTCCAATATATTGTTTGAATGCTGGAATACGTTTTTTTCCACGATTTATTTCACTAAATTTGGCGTTGCAGTTCTCTCGCCAAAAATGCAGTACATTTTTCTTTCAAATTTTTTCTTCTGATGCTGCTGTTAGTAATCGACATATAATTTCATCTTTTTCATTCGAAATGTTACAATTTCTATAAATTTATGGGACATTGTCTATATGGCGTGATGGGGGGATCTAGTTAATGTTTAATCCAAGCCATAAAAATAGTAATAATTCCTGATAAAAAAAGGTAAATCATATTTTTAAATACATTTTTACATTATAGAACATTATAAAAATTACTAAAAACTACATTGCTTATGACTGAAAATTAAATAAAGGGAAGAGCGCGTGTTATTGTCTCGTGCGAGTTAGATAGGGTAGTGTGAGTGATTGTCCAAGGTAAAGACAGGTTTTTGAGTGCTTGTTCATCTCAGTTCACTTCTCTCTGCTCGCAGGCTGATTGCAGTTAAGGGAGGTTTAGGTGGATGCCGAGGCACGCCATAGTACTCCCCCTCCCAAGTACCAAAGATATGGCAGTCAGAGTTTTTCATATGGTGAAAGGTCCTTTGATTCACACAGTTTATGGAAATTCACAGGTACTTCGAGTTGAATCTGACCTTTCTACCAGAGGGAGTCGTGGCAGGTACTGGCACATTGTGATCAAGTCTAGGAGGATGCACAACTGGACGGTTCCTTTTCTGGACTGGGAAGGGTTCCTTTGTCGAGTCTGTGTCATTCAACAGAAAAGCTGGCTTAAGCCGATCAATGCTGATCGTGGATGTCCTGTATTTATATTGATTGTAAAATGTTTGTCGGTCTTACTCGGAACTTCAAATGGTCCTTGATAGGGTGTTGTCAATGATGGTTTTAATACCTCAATTCTGACAAAGACAGGAGAGCAGGTTTTGAAGGCTGTGTGCACGAAACATGAGGTAGATGAATGACAGGAAACATGAGTTGGCTTAAGAGTCCGGAATGTTTCTCTCAGTCTTAAGAAAAACTCAGAGAAATCAGTTGGAGCCTGACTTGGTGGCTCAAACAATTCTCCTGGAAGTACAATGGTTATTCCAAACACCATTTCAGCACAGGATGCATTGAGGTCCTCCTTGATGCACGCTCGCTGACCCAACAGGACCACTGGCAACGATTCTGTCCATTTGGTGTCGTGGCATCGAAGAGCTTGCTTGAGGGTACGTTGGAACCGTTCAATCATACCATTCGAAGTAGGGTGGTACGGAGTAGTTCGGATACGCTGTATTCCCAACATAAATTTCAGGCTGTGGAGAAGACGAAACTGGAACTGGCCTCCTTGGTCTGTGGTTATGATAGCAGATACTCCAAAGCGCGCTATCCTGTTAGCGATGAAGCTTTTTGCCAAGGCTTCAGCAGAGATATCACTGAGAGTAATGACCTCCGGCCATTGGGGATAGCAATCGATGCAAGTCAGCAGGAAGATGAAGCCGTCAGATGGTGGAAATGCTCTGACCAGATCGACATGGACGTGCTGAAATCCTTCAACGGTTTGAGCAAAAAGTTGCATGGGGCTCACGGTATGCCTCTGGACTTTAGATCGTTGGTAAGCGATGCATTATCGTGTCCATTTAGTTATGTCCTTCAGCATAGACGACCAGATGAAGCGGTCTTGGATGAGGCGCTTTGTGACACGAATACCTGGACGGGAGGTATTATGGAGAGAGCGAAATACTTCAAAGCGAAGTTCCTCCGGCTCATAAGGGCATACTTTTTCTCTACTGACATCACAGAAGATTTCAAGATCATTTCCCATTTTTAAAAGTTTTAATTTAGTGGATAAATCATTAGAAGAAATTTAAAAGTTTTAAGTTCCTCGTCTTTGGTTTGACTATCGGCTAAATGTTGGAGATCAGTGGTTGAAAGATTAAAAGCATTAATTCTTGACAGAGCATCTACCACGGAGTTATCAGATCCTGAAACATGTCTAATATCTGTGCTGAACTGCGATATGAAATCGAGATACCTGAGTTGACGGGGAGAACATGAGTCCGAGATTTTATTAAATGCAAAAGTTAAAGGGCGATGATCTGTAAATATTATAAAATTATGTTCTACCTATTGGTACCGAAAATGTTTTATTGTTAAGTATATAGCAAGAAGTTCCCTGTCATACGTTCTGTATTTTGTTTCTGTTGCACTCAGTTTACGGGAGAAAAATGAGATAGGTTGAGGATCGTTTTCAGTCAAGCAATTTAATGCAGTCCCAACTGCGGTGTTGAATACATCAATGAGTAAACAGAATTGTTGGTCGGGGTAGGATAAGTCAAGGTTGCATTGTTAACCAATGATGATTTGCATTGCATAAATGCAGACTCTGCTTCCTCATTCCAAGGAACGGGACGTTTATAATTTTTTTTTACAATTAGTAAGCAACTTGTTAAGAGGTGCTTGCTCTTCGGCTGCATGGGGTAAAAAACGTCTATAAAAATTTAACATGCCCAAAAAACGGCTTAGTTGTGAAATAGTATCTGGCTTAGGAAAATTTGCAATGGCTTCGACTTTATCGGGAAGTGGTTTAACACCTTCAGCTGTTATGAGAACACCCAGTAATTTTACTGATGTTTTGCTTAAGACACATTTATCGGGGTTTAACTTAAGGCCAAAGTCTCTTAAACGAGAAAAGATTTGATGTAAGTGGTCAAGGTGTTCATCCTCGGAGGAAGATGCTATGAGCAAGTCATCAAAATATGGGATACAAAATTCTAAATTAGTTAAGACTTGGTGCATGTGTCTCTGAAATGTTTGACCAGAATTTCGAAGTCCGAAAGGCATAGCAGTGTACTCGAACAGGCCAAATGGGGTAGTTACTGTTGTTTTACGAATATCGGGTGGCTTTATTGCTATTTGATGATACGCTCGGGCCAAATCTAAAGTAGAGAATATAATTTTTCCATACAGATTTTGAGAGCAGTCTTGATTGTGAGGGACTGGATAGCGGTCGGGCACGGTAACTGAATTAAGTCTACGGTAATCACCCAGGGGCGATACTTTCCATTAGATTTTTTAACAACATGCAGTGGGCTTGCCCAGGGAATCTTTGAAGGACGAATTATACCTTGCGCCATAAGGTATTCGAACTCTTTCTTAACAGCTTTTAAAATTGTGGGTGCGAGGCGACGAGGGTTTGAAAATACTGGCGGGCCTTTACTTTCTATGTGATGACAAACTTGATTTGAAGTATCAACATTTATTGGTTGTGAAGGGTTAATTAGTTCGGAATATTGTTTTAAAATTTTATCAAACTTACTATTACCGACTAATATTGCTAGGTTAGATGGTACAGACTTAATTTTTGGAAGTTGGCTGTTTGAAGAAAGTTTAGTGTTGGAGTCGATAACTCTATGATGTTTAGCATCAACAAGCAAATTAAAGTGTGTCAGAAAATCGACCCCAATGATTGGTTGGCGTACATCTGCGATTACAAAAGACCAAGTAAATTTGCGTCGTAAACTTAAATCAAGTGAAATTCGTTTTGTGCCATAAGTCGATATTTTTGTGCTGTTCGCAGTGTACAAAGTAAGTCATGTTGAACTTTAGTATGAATAACAGAAATATCCGCACCTGTATCGATCAAAAAAGTTATTTTAAATGTAGAATCGGCCAATAAAACACGGTTAATGACGCGATCTCCAATGAGGCCAGGTGACGATCGCCATTCTAGTTTTCCGAACGAAAAGAGCATGGAGTGGTACACTTTTTCGCCTTGTTGAAAAAATTGTATGGTAAAAACAATATCCATTTGTGGGTTCTTGGTACCTTTTAAAACAATTTCGCGATTGCGGAGATAGTTTGAGTTGCGGGCTGGGCTACGGGAGTGGTTCACGAAAGTAGTTAATTCGCTTACTTGCTGTATAAGTTGAGCAATTTGTTGCTCTAATTGCGCAGTGTTTTGATCAAATGTTGCTGCAACTGAATTAATTTCCTGGGGGAAAGCCAGGTCATTGATTTTATCAGCAACAGTAGCTAGTTGATCTAAGTTTTCGTTGAGAGTAGCTATAATTGTTTGCGTTCCATTAGGTAAACGTCCGAGCCACAGCGATTTTAAGAATGGCTCGCCAACATTATCGCCGGCGAGGGAACGCATTTGAGTAAGAAGCTGTGATGGCCGCTGGTCCCCTAATTCTAAACCTTGGAGGAGTGTTCGAATTTTAGAATCCTCACTTTCCGAAAGTACCTCGATTAGACGTTTTTTTAAGACTTCGTATTTTCCGTTTTCAGGTGGTTTTAGAACTAAATCGCTAACAGAATTTAATATGTCTGACTAAATAACAGACAGAGCATAATTAAATTTAGTGGTATCAATAGATATTTTTGCTAAGTCGCACTGCGCTTCTAATCTCATAAACCATAGCGCAGGGTTATGTTTCCAAAAAGGTGGTAATTTGACCGTCACGTGGGAAATCTGGTTATTATCGCATTCATTAAGCACATGTTAGAGGGTAAATAAAAATAAAAATCTATTTTACATAAGTATATTTTTATGTTGTTGAAAAACAAAACAGTTTGGAAAATGGAAATTATACTTGAAATACTATATATATATATCTATGCAAGATATATATGATACTCAAAAAATTATTCTACGCGAAATGCTCAAACGGATTTTGAAAAAAAATTAATCAGCGTATGGTTAAACGTGAGTGCAACAGAAATTTTTTTTTTTTTAAAAAAAAAAAACATACAGCACACATCAATGAAAAAGATAAGTATAAAAACTTACTGATTTTCCGCGACAGCTCAGGCATGCGATTATCTCGATTTTACTCAAATTAAAGATGGGAGGATTCCAATGTGAATTGAATAATGAGAAAATTAAGGGCCAACATTATTTTCTTGGAAAACAAACGCGATTCTAATAGATTGAGTTCCTGCGTGTTCAATTCAACACAAAAAAAAAAACAAGGTCACCAATTATGGCATGATGTGGGAATCTAGTTAATGTTCAATCCACACCATAAAAATAGTAATAATTCATGATAAAAAAAAAGGTTAATTACATTTTTACATTATAGAACATTATAAAAATTACTAAAAACTACATCGGCTAATGACTGAAAATTAAATAAAGGGAAGAGCGCGTGTTGTTGACTCGTGCGAGTCAGATAAGGGAGTGTGAATGATTTTCCAAGGTAAAGACAGTTTTTTGAGTGCTTGTTCATCTCAGTTCACTTCTCTCTGCTCGCAAGCTGATTGTAGTTAAGGGAAGTTTAGGTGGATGCCGAGGCACGCCACAGTCTAGAGAGATTTTTATCGAAATAGAGAATTAAAATAGTAAAAAGTTTTACTGCGCCAAAATGCGATCCATTGGTACACACTCCAATAAATGAAGTACTTTTTAACGTTTCCCAAATCATTTTCAGAACATGGCAATATGTGTTTATTTAAATTTGATAAACCATCACATGATATTTAATTATGATGGTGTTTTACTGTAAGGAAGGCGTGAGTGAGTAACCTCAGATACTTGTATTTGCTCTTCTAATTTTGAATGTTACTTTTTTTACAACGTTTTTCTGAATTTCACTTGGTGTGTGTGTGTGTGTGTGTGTGAGTGAGTGTGTGTGTCATCAAATTTTCGATCGTTAATTTAACCAACTTCCCATCAAGCTAGAGCTTTGAAATTTCGGGAATCGTTCTTACTCGCCTAACAATGCAATATTTAGACGTTCGCGACAAGTTTTAACTAATATTTCAATAATTTTAATAAGTCAAAATATTCTTTCCTCTAGGCGCTTTTAGGATTGAGGAAAAAAAAATTTCCCCCTCTGGGAACACCGGGCACTCCCCACACCACATGACGCCTCGTAAAACTATTGTACTCACAAAGGGGAGATACTATCTCCCTTTACTATCTCCGAGATAGTAAGGGTTGCTGACTTTTAGTCAATAATCATGAGCAAGAAAGAAAGTTTGCAATATTTGGCATCATGTCTTATCACAATAATTTTTTCTGAATTCTGGTTCCCATTTTTTTTTAATAGAATGGCTTACAAACTTTCAAATGCATGTTTTGATTTTATGAGTATTATGAATTTTTTAATACGCTCACAAATGTCTCTTTTTTAAGTAAATTTTAAAGTTAAAAATAACCAACAGTTTTAACTAATATTTCAATAATTTTCTTTAATAAACTTTGCCACCATATAAAAACGTTGTTTTTAAAAACGTTGGCTTTTATATCGAATTATTTGAACTGTCGACCTGTTGTTTAATGATCTTATGTTTACTCGATACAAGATGTGATGAGTGATGTCTCGCAAACCTACCTTTATTGTATATATTTCACATTCTCTCTCTCTCTCTCTCTCTCTTTTTACTCGTGATAATGGTTTTTTTTTTTTTTTTTTACTTAAACAGGAGTTAAAAATAAAATAAACTACACTTTTAAAATTTTCAAAATAGTGGTTAATATTTTTTAAAAAGCAAATGTGGTGATTCTTTTATCTTTTACCTTTCATTAGCTAAGTATTGTGAAATTACTTGAACATCAATGTATCCCAATTTACACCGATACCTGCACAACAGTAGAAATTTAAACTGAATTGTGAAGGAAGTATTTATTATCTGTATGCTTTGACTTAAGTAATTCTGATCGTTAAAGAAATCGGGAGAGGGGAAAGAGTAAAAATAGATAAATGGAAAATATTTCAAACTTTATATGTATATATAAATCTGGCGGGTGGGAAAGAATGGTCACGAACATACTTAAAATAATTTGGAAAAGGTTCGGATTGACAAAAGGTTTGGTAACCACTACCATTGGATTTTTTTTTTCTCAGCATTTATTGTCCCCCCCCCCGGGCCCCCCCAAACTTGCGCTGGTTG
>BMAW01045360.1:2875187-2904592 GCA_019974015.1 Nephila pilipes
CAGAAAATAACATTAACTCGTTCCCATTGTCAAAGCGGACCTCCGAGTCCGGTAAATGTACAGGTGACGTCTTCGGGATTCTCCTTTGATGCAGAAACTTCTGTAAAACGTTGCGTCAGGGAAGATTCTACCCTGGGGAAGACAGAGAAGCGAGACAACTCTGAATAGTTCGGAATAGTAAAAATCAAGTTTCTGGCGGACAGCTGACTCTAGTTCTCTCGCTCTCTTAGATGAACTGGTTCAAAAGAACAGGTTATTCTTTCGATCCCCAACCCTACCGTCATGTATCGTGGCTGATGTTGATTAAAATTGTGGAGGTTTAATGTCCTCACTTTGAGTTGGAGTGCAAGCTCGGGGGGGGGGCTACCAGTGTCCTCATAACTTGACCGAGATTCAAAATTATGTGGATCATCGCTAATAGCTCTCATATTTTTTTTCTAGATGCTATGTTAATGAATCGATCAAAATGACTAGTAGATAGAGACCTCAAGTGACCACATCTTCATTTAACCAAGATTAGGGTCCCATAATGGATAATTAAAGGGACATCTGTTATAGTTCATAAGTATTCTTACATATATAATATCATTTACGTAAAGAAAAGTCACAATAGTCCAAAGGTCATGATATTAATCTTCAAGTTCGAATCCGGATTTCTTTTAAGAGCCATTATATAGAATAAAGAAGGTTGTCAGACATTGGATGGAACTGAGGCTCAAAGTCTAACAAGTATCAGTGAGAAATTAAAAGAATAAGGCTCTAGCTACTACTCTAGAATTAAAACTTTATGACTGGATTGAATGAAATCTGTAATATTAGCTACTAATATTTGAGAAAAAAATTTTGGTTGCGATGTTTTTTTTTCAATCTTGTATATTACTGTTACTTGTGTTGGTTGTAGGTATATGCATGTATCGTCGATTTCTCTTACCAAAAAATTAGCTCATTTCAGAGGATGAGACTGGTAAGAAATTTTGCTTTGGAAAATCTTCAATCATTACAGTATTGTGGACGAGAGGTTTAAATTTAGTTTTGATGTATTTTTAATTTTTGTTTCTATAAATTATTTATACCTCATTATTTATCTATATTGTTGAAGAGTCAGAAGAATATTTTCTTCCAGTTATTGTACATGGTAATTGTAGTTCCTTACACTCCTATTTCTACAAATTAAAGAAAGAGAGAGTTTTTCTTTTTTCAATTTAGATTTCAGAATCGTAATTATTAAATTAATTGTCTGGGTTACTAACTTTATAGAAGTTTTTGGCTCATATTTTTGTAAATAGAAATTTTTGGTTAACGTTTTTATAAACCAAACAAAAATTTGGTTCATATTTTTGTAGCTTTGTTCCTGAAGTTGATAAGGCTGTTTTAAGCTAATGTTAATTAATGGGCCCAAAGTTCGAACACATTTTCAGGTGGAAGGAATGTTTCTATACTAATATAAATTATTATGTATAAAACACATATAATTATTTAAAAAATAGAGTTCTTAGAATTTTGATTTTTTTTAAAAAAAAATATGCAATTTTTTGCCTCATGTAAAATGGATATTCAATTTTCTATGTTAAAGTATAGGAAACGAAATGTTCGAACACTTTTTCTTCAAGAAAAAATGTATTGATTAAAGCAGAATTGAATAACTTAGAAATACACGCTTCTGTCTATCGAATAGCATAGCCAGAATATAGCTTTATGTCGTTATTAATTAGTTTTTATGATTTCAGATGAGTTTTTAATAATTAAAAATGTTGGCGCCAGGATACTGTTTCTGTAAAACGTACTCTTGGCAAGGAATGCTTATTTTTGGCAAACATTTACAATTACTTTCTTAAATGAAATTATAGCAACTTGTAAGTTGTGACAAATGGTAAATAATGGAGAAAGCTTTATGATTCACAGTAGGGTTGTAACACCCGGTCGACCCGGGCGTTATCTTGTGCCATCGCTAATTTTAAATATTAAACACTACGACACCAATAATTACAGAACCACCAAAACAACTTTCACCATTTATTAATATATATCTACTATAACATCAATAATAGTGCTCTCCAGGTTAAGTTTACTAACGCTTTAATTCAACCCACCAATAATAATCTAACAGCTTCTTACCAATATCTCTTATCAACTGCAACTCCGAATCTGGAACAACTGCTGAAAATACTAGAACAATTCTCAGTCCGAGTGATTTACACTCGGACCTCAATACTAATCTGTAAATCCGCCTTTCTATACTATAGCACTTAGATTCCACCTCCTCTCACTACAACGCCTCTCTGATCCTCCTTCAGATACTCTACTCCTTCAGATGGAGTTTATATAATTCTCAACTCCACCGCTTCACTTCATTCCTAACTGCTTTACATATTAATGTTCTTCATCACGTTTCATTTTTGTTTGGGCAAAGGTTGTTTAGCGAAAGCAATCAATCTCAATTGAAAGTCCCCAAGGTTAGTGAAGAGAAACCGCGAATAGCCCAATGTCACAACCCCACCCCAGAAATGAAACGTGATTTATCGTTGGGTACAAAAAACCCAGCGTGAAATTACGATTAAAGTCCGAATGCCTACGTAATTGGACGTTATCCTGAACCTGGTTACGTTCTGAATTCTAAAGCTACTTAATAAAATTGCCTCTAAATTTATACCCTCTTTATAAGTAAATTTGAAACTTTCTGAATTTACCGGCTACTCCTAAAGTTTGAATTAATTCTTAACCTAATGAGAGCTTACAAAAAAACTATGACAACAAAATATTTTATTAATAATTTTCAATTTCTTCCTTCTCAGCCGGAGAATTTTCTTCTTCGTCTTACTTCATTAGCAGTTCATTTTCAGGGACTGTTACCCTGAAATGGATTGTCGTGTACATCATTTTGTAAATATTTAAACATTACTAAACATCATTCATACAATTATACACAATTTTCCACATAAAATTCAAGAATTTGATGAATGACGCGATCTGGTCAAGAGACAGAACAATGCAAAATGTGAACTTACGCAGCGCTAAGTGTTAATATTAGTCGCGATCCCTAATTACGCCACGCTGTGACCAGATGTATAACATAAATACAGTTATGAAATGATTATACATAATTCATGCAAAATAACCAGACATCTACTCTTAAAAAAACAAGTCAATGAATAAACAAGTGTTATACTTTTAACAAATGTTTACAATTTAAAAAAAAGTTCCAATCTTTATAACAAAAAAATACTTTTCATCGGGAAAGATCACGAACTTGGTGATTTACAATTAACTAAATTCAAACCTTCCATTAAAGTTCTCAGCTCTTAGTGGAGTAAGAGCCAATGCCGTTTGCCGTACTGGAACAGAAGCCGTAAAAATTATAGACTTGTTGTCTCAACAATATCATGTCCTCAAATCAAATGTAATAACAAGGAATAATACAACCTGATATTTGCTATTCAAGAAATCTCGGATCCAATTCAGCTTTGGCGTGAAGCTATTTCTCCTACTAGGCTCTCGGGCAGTTGAATCGCTTTTCCATTCCACATTCTTTCTAAAAAGGCTCGTTCCTCTGCTGAAATATTGGATGCCCCTCCTCGATGCCTGTTCCTGCTGCGGAGATTGTAAGGACTCCTTGTGGTCAGCTCTCGTCTTGTGGCGAGGTTCTCTTCCCTCTGTCGGATGTAGGTGGCTCCTTCTGACTGTTCCTCTCGGATTGCCGTATCTTCTCGTCTTCCTCTCAACTGCACTGGAGAACGCTTGGCTGGCCTGGAATTATGCAGTGATGACGTTGGCTGCCTTTTCCGTCTCGTGTACAACCTTAAGGGCATTTTCCTTTTTGGAGGCGGAGAGTTTAGAGAGGAGGTTGAATTCTTAGATAATTGCTGTTTGCCTGGCCTATCCCTGTATCTGCTTCCCTGCTGGCTGGGACCTATCGCTTTCCTTAAGAAACGCTTTTTTTGCGTCCCACTCCCATTACTCTCAACTGAGGTCTTCCGCTTCGTTTGTGGCACTCGGCGGTCTAGCCTCGAATTACCTTTGCGTCTAACTGATTGAGGTTCTGGGCTCTCCTCATAGCTATCCTGCCTGCTATGTCCCGACTGTGTTTCTCGATCCTCCCTATAGACATTTTGTTCAATCAACTCCCCCTCTCTATTGCCTTTTCTTTGGTGATAGAGTTTGACTTGGTCAATATTGACCGTGGTCTCCCTCCCATGCTTTAGAATCACTACAGAATCACTACATTGTTTTGTATCACTCGAACCACTTTGAAGGGTCCTTCGAATTTGGGCTGGAATTTCGCTACCCTCTTCTGAATTGCTGAACTAATTGGATGCGTTTCCACTAATACAAGATAATTTACCTTAACTGTCCATTCCCTTCTTCTCTTGTTGTAGTACCGAGCCTGTCTATTTTGCTGCATCTCCGTTCTTTGCTGAACCTCTGCCAAGAGTTTTTCGATATCCCTGCACACCATGTCTCCATGCTCGGGGACTTGTATCAGTTTTTGGAAGGGCGTTATCAATTTACGCTTTAAAAACAGTTCGGCTGGGGTCTTTCTTGTTGTTTCATGCACCGCCGTTCTAATTGCATAGGCAAACTGTTGTAGAAATTGGTCCCAATAAGTGTGGTTCGATTGCACGTAACTGGCAATCATCTGCACAATATTTCTATTGACTCTTTCCGAAGCATTAGCCTGCGGCCTATAAGCCGTAATTTTTATGTGCTCAATGTTCAAGGTGCGACATAGTTCCTCAAATATTTCAGAAATGAATTGGGGTCCGTTGTCACTAACTACTTTAATTGGAGCTCCATATCTAGATATATAACTTTTAAAAAGGGCAGTGGCCACTGCTTTAGCTGAAGCTTTTCGCAAAGGAATTAATTCGACCCATTTAGAAAAATTATCGACTATTACTAAAAGAAAACGATTCCTTTCGGGATTCGAGGCTGGGTACGGTCCTAGCAAATCTGAAGAAATTTGTTCATTTGGGTACGTCGTTTTTACAGAAATTAATTGTCCAGCTGGAAACGCGTTTTTATAATTATAGCGCTGACATACGAGTATGTCGCACGTTGAAACATATTCGCTTACGATTTTCCTCATTTTAGGAAAGTAGCACGACTCTTTTATTCTGGCATAAGTTTTTCTTATGCCAAAATGACCCGCCAATGGGTTATCGTGGAATTCCTTCAATACCGATTCACGCAAAGTTTGCGGAATATAAGCTCGTAGTTCGTGTTTAGAAGTTAGCAGTTTTGTATAAAAAAGAATTTCATCAATTGGTTTAAAGTCTTGGGACCAATTTTCACATATTCCTGAGTTTATTGTCGAATCCTCCGGGTTTTCCAAATATCGATAAATATGACCCAACTCCGAGTCCTGCCTCTGTTCACCTTTGAGCTGTTCTCTCGACGTTAATACTAGTGAATTGATAATGGCGCAAGAGACACCCTCCAGTGCCTGTCCTTCAAAGGGTTGCCTAGATAACATATCGGCCACCACATTCTGTTTTCCCGGCCTATGTTCCCATTCTATGTTATATTCCGCCAGCTTTAATGCCCATCTTATCATCCTACTTGAAAGATTTTTTCCGTTTGTTAACTTAGTCAGCGCTGCATGGTCCGTTACCACTTTTGTTGGACAATGCCCAAAGTATGACCGAAACTTCTGTAAAGCCCAAATCACTGCCAAACATTCCCTTTCAGTTATGGTATAGTTTCTTTCTGCTCTATTTAGTGTTCTCGAAGCATATGCTATGGGCCTTTCACCCTGCATCAAAACTGCACCTACTCCTACTGAGCTAGCATCGGTGTGCAATTCAAACGGGTCATTTAAATTAGGCAACTGTAAAACTGGCGCAGAAGTCAACGCTCCTTTTAGCGTGTCAAAGGCCTTTTGTGCCTCAGAAGTCCATTGAAACTTGACCTTTTTACGCTTAAGTGCATACAATGGTTCACACAGTTCGGAGTACCCCTTGATAAACTTTTGGTACCATCCCGTCATCCCTAAAAATCTCGAAACCTGTCGTGCATTTTTCGGTGCGGGTATGTCAAGAACAGTTTTAAGACATTTCTCAGCGTTTAAAGTCAACCCAGCGTCCCGTAACAACTGAAAAACTATCTCCAGGTGATGGACATGATCATCAAACGACTCTGATGTAATTATAACATCATCCATATAAACATACACGAACTTTCCGACGACCGGTTTTAATATGATGTCCATCGCTCGCTGAAACGTGGGTGCACTCCCTGATAATCCGAAAGGCATCCTTTTGAAGGCGTACGTCCCTTTTTTTGTGACAAACGCCGTCTTAGGTATGTCCGGGGGATTGATAGCCAATTGAAAATACCCAGACTTGAGGTCTAACGTTGACATTATACAGTTTTTCTGTATATTCATCAACAGATCATCGATTATTGGCAATGGGTACTTGGGGTACCTAGTGATAGCATTCAGTTTCCTATAGTCTATTGCGAACCTATACGCGTCAGGGGAATCGACCGGTTTGTCATTTTTCTTTCTACATAACACCACAGGGGAAGCATACGGGGATTGAATGGGCATAATAGTTCCTTCCTCCAACATTCTTTGAATGTGAAGTTCTATTATGCTTTCCTTGACTCTATCATAGCGATAAGGTCGTGATGCTACCGGAGGTTGATCTCCCGTGTCAATTTCGTGGTAGAGCACATGAGTGAGACCTGGTTGATTTGAGAATAACTCCGCGTATTTCCTGAAGAGCTGTTGCAACTGTTGCTGTTGGTTTTCCAGCAAACCAGTTCTAGTTAGGTCGATTTCGACCTTTTTTTCTTCCTTACTGTCAACCTGTCGTATCTCCTCATCAGGTATACTTAAGGTGTTTGTTTCAAAGTCCAGCGTAATCTTAGACGCTTTCATGAAATCCACACCCAGAACGCAAGGGTACTGCAATCCTTCCACTACATGAAACTGCCACTTTTTACTGAAATTTCTTATGCATACCGATAAGGTTACGCGCCCCAGGGTTTTACATGTAGCTCCCTGCGCCATAAATACGGTGAGGTTTGACTCTAGCTTTCTAACAAAGTGAAAATAGCGATTATACCGTTCAAGTGATACAAACGATCTCTCAGCTCCCGTGTCCTATAATGCTGTTATAAATGTATCATGCAGTATAACGGGTATATGAGGAATATCTATGGGTCTTACTTTCATGGTGTTAGCCATAACCGGAGGATTTTGCCATGCACGCGATCGAGGACCTCCCTCTATTCGATCGCCTACTAGTTTAACCTCCTGTAGTTTTGTTGCCTTGACCCTGAAGGTGGATACCTGCTTCCTTGCTGGCGATATCCATTATTATATTGCGGCCTCCTATCCTGTATTCTATCTGGAGAACGCCTTCTATCAAAATTCGGTCTATTATTACCCTGCTGATACTCTGCGCGTTGGTAGTTCTCCTGTCTATGTGGTGGGTTATAAGATGCATGACGCGACTCGTATGTTGTCGCTACCTCCAAGAGTTGGGCTTTAGTAGTGGGATTCCTAAGCTCCACATAGTCCAGCACATTTGGAGCCAAGTGGCTCATTATGTGCTGCACTATTGTCGCCTCCGTAACCACAAAATTCAGCAACTGAGCAACCTTAAGCATTCGTAAGATAAATGCTACTGGCGACTGACTAGATCTTTGCTTAGACCCATATTATTCTGCCTCTAATTCCGTGCGGTCTCTCACTGCAGGGAAAGTACGCTGTAGGGCTTGCTTTAAACTGTCGATACCCCCATCTCTACCTCTAACTAAATTTTCACCTATTATCGAGTACCACTCACGAGCACGACCTGTGAGATGATTCCTCAAATATGCTGGTTGAAGGGCCTCCGGTATGTTATAAAAACTTATGTTGTCTTCCAAGCTAGTCAGAAAGTCATTAACATTCCCAGAACCATCGAAAAACTCAACGGGAAACACGGCCGCTCCTACTCCTGGGGTGGGAACGGTTGGGTGCCAGTGTAACACCCGGTCGACCCGGGCGTTATCTTGTGCCATCGCTAATTTTAAATATTAAACACTACGACACCAATAATTACAGAACCACCAAAACAACTTTCACCATTTATTAATATATATCTACTATAACATCAATAATAGTGCTCTCCAGGTTAAGTTTACTAACGCTTTAATTCAACCCACCAATAATAATCTAACAGCTTCTTACCAATATCTCTTATCAACTGCAACTCCGAATCTGGAACAACTGCTGAAAATACTAGAACAATTCTCAATCCGAGTGATTTACACTCGGACCTCAATACTAATCTGTAAATCCGCCTTTCTATACTATAGCACTTAGATTCCACCTCCTCTCACTACAACGCCTCTCTGATCCTCCTTCAGATACTCTACTCCTTCAGATGGAGTTTATATAATTCTCAACTCCACCGCTTCACTTCATTCCTAACTGCTTTACATATTAATGTTCTTCATCACGTTTCATTTTTGTTTGGGCAAAGGTTGTTTAGCGAAAGCAATCAATCTCAATTGAAAGTCCCCAAGGTTAGTGAAGAGAAACCGCGAATAGCCCAATGTCATAGGGTGCGCAAAAATTGCGAAGTGACCTCTAATAAACTCTTTGATTTGGGAATATTTTGCGTCTATTCATAAAAATTTATTTGTGTGATGCGGTAAATTTGTATTATTGAAAAGATGTTTCATTATAAATTTTGATTCAGTGAAGTTGAAGGAGAAAAGACAGAATCTGAATAAATTAATGTTGAACTTCTCCCAAAGTTATTAAAATTTTTTTAGTTTATCCTTTAAAAATACAAAAAAATGAAAATTACTATTTTTATAAACATAAAATGTGAAATTAATATCCTAAAATAAGT
The DNA here is from genome assembly GCA_019974015.1 of Nephila pilipes. Lineage (NCBI taxonomy): Eukaryota > Metazoa > Arthropoda > Arachnida > Araneae > Nephilidae > Nephila > Nephila pilipes. The sequence continues at coordinate 2,884,037 of BMAW01045360.1, forward strand.
AAAATAAATTAACTGATAATGTTACTTAAATAACAAAATTAAGATTTGGTGCACAAAGATTATTTGAACTGATAATGAAAGTCAAGTTACAATACTATGAAACACATATACCAATGTGATATATGGTTGCCATTCTTGTTGGAGCTACAGAGGTGTTTCAAATGTTTTAAATTAATTCTTTGTTAAGTTAGATTGAATTACTTCTGGAAATCCGAAGTGCGGCTATTAAATAACGGGACTGACATTGCTACAAAAGAAGTACGCACGGGCCAAGAGCCAGCGATCGACAGTTGTTAAACGTGAAGTCTTCTCTTTCGAAAGAAATGCCTCTCGCGTTTCTGTTAACACAAATCCGTATACACGTAGCATTCGTACGCAAAAAAGCTTTTTTTTTTATTTCGTCTGAAAAATTATAAGTAAGCAACAAATTGTTGTGAAATTTCATAAAAAACTTGGAAAAACCACGACTGAAACTAGTAATATAGTGAAAGAAGTGTATGCCTATTAATGTTTCTCGCATTCGCATGTTTTTGAGTGGTTTAAACGTTTGCAAGATGGCCGAGAAGAAGTTGAAGATGATTCACGCCCAGGTCGCCCTGTTGAATGATTTATTTCAGAGTTACAAAGTAATGAGCTCAATAAGGTATTGATCCACCTCTAGCTTGGATGCAAGCTACCACACGACATGACATAGAGTGATAAAGCTGCCTGATGGTCTCCTGCAGTATTTCTTGCCAAATTTGCTCCAATTGTCGGGCTAGGTCATCAATATTCTCTGGTAGAGGCAGTCGCCTTCCCATCTTATCCCAAACATGCTCGATTGGAGAGAGATCTTGCTGGCCAAGGATGTGTTTGACAAGCTGTAAGACAGTTCATAGCAACACAGACCATATGAGGTCTGGCATCATCTTGCTGAAAAATAAGGCCAGGGTACTGCAAAAGGAACGGTAGCAAAACAGGTCTCAGAATGTCGTCGACGTACCTCTGTGCTGTAAGTGAGCCTCTAGTGACGACCAAAGGGGTCCGGCTATCAAGGGAAATGGCCCCCTATACCATAACTCCTAATTGAGGGCTTGTGTGGTGTGCAATAGTGAGAGTAGGATTGGCACGCTGCCCTGGGCGTCTCCAGACACATCTTCAATTATTGTCAGGACGCAGTCGGAATCGGGATTCGTCGCTAAACACTGTACGTCCTCAGTCAACATCATTCCAACCTGATAGAGCCAAGCACCACTGTAATCTGGCTCGACAGTGAGCAGGCGTGTGTGGCAGGTGGCGCAGTGGTTGGTACGAGCATAAATTTCGCTCTATCAGCTGTATGTGGATGGTCATGATAGACACTCGTGTGCGGGTCGCACGTCTGATGGTTGATAACGATGAATTAGGTGCTGTAACAGCTGAAATCTGACAATCACTCTGTTCTCCCAATCTGCTATGGCCCTAGGGCGACCACTACCATCATGACGCTGAAATCTGCCATTGTCCACCTATTCTTGCCAGCATCTTCTAATCGCCGCATCGCTTCGACCCATATGATGAGCGATTCTCCGATTTTCCCAACCTGCCTCTTTCAATCCAATGATACGACCTCTTTCAAACTCTGACAGTTGCTCGTAATGAGCTGCTCGCAACCTGCTGCGAGGCATTTTTTCAGTCGTTGAAAGGTATCCTAAATCGCAATGCTACAGAAAATTTGACCATCAAATTGAGAACCGCTTCTTATATACACCTGCTGAGTGCCCTGTTCCGGAGCTCTGTAGCTCCCGTTATTCATTTATTGGACACCAAATTTTAATCATTTCCGTGTTCGGTTCAAATGTCTTTGCAAACGAAATTTCATTGCAATCCGGCAACTCCTTCTTAATGCTTCGATTTTTTTTTTTTGTTTGTTACATAGAGTATATTTGGTAAGAAGGAAAACTTCTCGATTTTAGAAAAATTACAGTTTGATAGTCCAGGGGAGGATGCTTTTATCATTCTGTTTCTTGTGTTCAAATTTTGGGTTTTCATTCATCTGAAAAGTGCCTGTACTCTTACTTGTATCGCCCCCTTGGGCTTAGTTTGTATCTCCCTCTGGAGAATTAGAGAGTTGTGAATTTCTTGGTTTTCTTATTTGAATTAGAATTATTGTAATTATTAAAATAGCTTGCTCTTTGGGTGCTTTTGATTATTTTCAGGAAGGCGGTGTATTTGTGATGACAAGCAAAGTGCCCGTGTTGCTTGCAGTTAATGCAAAATGTTTTTTTTTTTTTTATTTTTTAATAAAGCCATCTTTATTAGTATGATGGCACATTTCATCTTTTAAACAATTTTTTTTAAATGACAGTTAGCTGAGTTGTAATTAAATAAATTACAACACTATGTTGCGCTATTTCATCGGTAGGAATCTATTTTTATGGTCATGAAAAATAGTTTTTTCTTATTTTTGTACATTTCTTTGACTTCGGGAGATCTAGAAAGAGTAAACATGAAGATGGGGAGCGGTTTCTTTGTGATTCTGTTGGTGAGCTGAATAAGTCTTAGAGACGATAAGTTCGATTTTTTTTTTTTTATTTCTTCATCTAATTCTCTAGTTTTTGTACAAATCGAAAGTCCTTTAATAATAATTTTCACCAGTTACTCTTGATAGTTTGCAATTCATAGTCTTTATTGGTAAGGAAATTTACTAGTTTTCTACATTAATTTTCGGAATTTGAATTAAGTTTAATGAATGCTTCTGAGAACTTATTGCGGATGTTGGAAAAATTTTCATGAATAGTTTTCAATTGGTAACTATAATTACTTTCTATTTTGAGCATTATGGGAAGAGGCAAAGTCTAATGAAGTAATTTAGTGTCTGGGATTTCTTATTCAGTATCCATATTTTCTTCTTCAGCATCAGAGAGAGGTTTAGGTCCCTTTTTTATTCGTATTTCGTTCAGAGAACCTGGTACAGGCGACTGGTAGTTAAACTAAACGGGGGAGTTGAGATATCATTAGTTTCTGCTATAAATTTCTCGGGTTTCTATTTTTGAGTTTTTTTTGTGGGGGGTGGGGGAGCTGTGTGATTTAGATTTTGAAAAAGATCTCCTTCAGGAGGTTGCGGAGCAGTAATTGAGATTAGGGGGAAATTATCTTTGTGTGTGCGTCATGTATTGAGCAGCCATACTCGTCGCAAGTAATAGAATTAAACTCACTCACCTCCTTCTGGAGTCTTGCTTCTACTTCCGGCAGTTGGGTTCGAACAGCAATCAGTCGAGTTAGTTCAAAGGCAATACTTCATCAGAGACGTCTTAAGACTTCTTGAGGCCTGGGCACTTATGAAAAAATAGGACCCATTTGCGACCCTTTTATCTAATTTGGTGTATATACATGTACAGATCAATAAAAGCAATCCATAGTAAAATGAGGTTTTATGTGAATATTCGTTTCCTACATTTTAAATTTGCAAAATCATTAATTAGTTCTTCAAATCAATTGTTAATATTTCATTTTCAATACTCATCAAGCTTAAGTTATTCAAACGTGACTGAGTCATACAATTTCTCAATTCATTTTTAACCAGTTTGAGTTTTGAAAATCAACGCTCACCACTCGCGTTAGTAATCCTCATTGCTAAGAAAATTCTCATTATTATTTCAGTATTGGGAAACACTGCGATTAGTCTATCATTATACTTGTAGATAGAGAGTGTGTTGATCCCAATTTCAGTCCCCTCCTCCAACAACTGTTCTTCATCTTCATCTCTATTAGTATAATTATATTTTCTTTTTTTCCATTTGTTCTCTTTGCTTTTTCTTCAGCTCTTCGCCATCAATGATCATATATGACTTGAACTGTTGACATTCCAAGTTCAGTTCCTCTCCATTAATGTCTTTATCGTAAAATTATGATATTTTCTCGCCTGCTATTTTAATTTCTGTCTCATCCAAATAAGAAATATTTTCAAAAAATCCAAACATTTCGAAAAGCTCCTCATATTTTTTACTACGCGTTTGTATATTGCAAATTAGAGAGTCGATTATTGGTAAAAAGGTTTCTATTTTAAATTTCTGGTTGTGGTTGTTATCGAATGTTGTGCCGGTGTCTCTATTTCCTTCAAAGAAAATTACCCTAACACTACGTTGTCGTACTCACTTTTTACTTTGATACTCCTTTATGAAGGATATTTCCTTGGCTTTTTACTCACAGTAGTCAAAGGAGTCTCTTTTGGTTTTTATATATATTATTAACGATTTTAATAATTTTACACATTTTGTCAAATCCATATTTTTACTCTGGAAAAATAGATTTACATTGTCAATACGTGTCAAAATGTCCTTCCAAAGGATAATTAAAAAAAAAAGTAGCTTCTAATTCATGCATTTTAATTTTTTAGCAGAAAGTCGAGTATCCGCTGCCTGTAATTCCTCTTTAATTAAGCAATCCATGCTCATGAAAATATTTAAAAATACTTGCAAATTTTTTTTTAAAAATTGAAGACCAGAGAAACATTTTTTCCCCTCTCATTCGAATGCATTTTATTCCATGTAATTAAAAGCAATGCTCTAGATGTAAATAGAAAAGTACGAAACTTTATAAGATTAACATTACGCTCGGGATTTCTTGGTGTCGTGTCGATGGGAGCCTCAAAGGTTTTATATTAATACTAACTGGAGTACCCTTTTTCCGCATGAGGGAAGTTTTAAAAAAAATGATCAGTTATTAAAAATAAATGACCAATAAAATTTAAAATAAATGAGCAGTTATAGCTTAGAATCCACTTTTGAACCGGTACAAGATGATATACAGAAAAAGTATGAAAAATTTAGTAAATGATGGCTCCCCTTTTATTAATATCATAAAAATAATTTAGAGATTTTTTTTAAATAACACCTTTTGGGAATGAGTGATTCCAAAAAGAATTGTTACTTTGCAATTAAAAATAAATAAATACACTGTTCTCAAAATCATTATAATATATTTCTCGTAATATGCACATAACTATGTCTAGCATTTCACTTTCTTTCTTTTTTTTTTTTTTTTTTTTTTTGTTCTGTTCAAGGAAGAAAGGAAGAAACTTGCTCACTATTTTGTAAATAAAAAGGTCTATAAAATTAGAGTATATATAATAAATTTTAATTTTCTGCAGGAAAATCTGATTAAACATACACACGCATATAGAAAACGTCTAGTGACTGGTATTATACACTAAAAATCTTTTATTTTGTACTATGTTCGACGAGAATTTCTCCATTTTTGATGCTTATCCTTAAAACAACAAATTATTGTACAAGCATTTATTTATCTAATTATCAAATCATATTCTAGGATTCCTGTTATATGATAGTTTTTTTACATTTATATTACATTACTACAATCTGCAGTAATGTAATAATTCGTTTTATAAATGTTCTTTTTTATATGCTTTTCAATAATAATAATTAAGGACAGTCATTTGAATTTTCAAACGAGTAAAATTACACACTTTCCATATTAAAAACAAATAAAAATATTTCTCTGAATTACAATACATATCGAAAATTCTTTTGGAAGATCATAATGCATTGAAAATGAAGGAAGCGCTCCCTTATGCATATTAATCAGTATAAAAATAATTTAAAGAGTTCATTGAAATATTTATATATAATTTTATAAGCAATTAAGAGATTATTTCATGTTGTTCAGAGGGAGAGGGAGAGAAAATTTACAAAAAATGAGCAGAATTTTTAAGAACTGGATATTATTTTTAAAAGTATCTCTATAAAAATAGCAAATACAATTACATATTATTTTACTTTTTTAATGCGATATAAATATTTGTTTATTATCTTAAATCAGAAAGAAGTACAATTCAAAAATAAAAACATAATTACCTTCTGCTGTTTCAATTACTAATTAAATTTAAAGGGAGAAATTGCCGATTTGGAACTGTAGGCCACTCATTTCTTCGAAAAAGTGTGATTTATTTCACCGTCATTTTAACCTTCTTTTTATTAGCCCTAACGCCAGTTTTAAATAGGGAATGCGTTTTTGTCACCTCTGCTGGGGGCTAAGTGTATCTCTTGAAAATGCATGAGCGACCTTTAACTCATGTGTACAAATAAATAAAAGGCCACTGGAAGGAGTACCTGTTAAGTCTGAATGTATTTCCCACTGCAGGATTTTTATCAATAAATCGGATATATCTCTCTTTAGAAATAAAACTAATATTTTCCCTGATTCTCAGTAAACGTTGTAAATAGAAATATGTATGTTACTATAGAAGTAATTGTCTTCATCCAGTCATGTCCGGGAATAATATTTGACGATTTAAATTATTCTGATCATGATCTTACAGAGGCCGAGTAGAGAACAAGACGAGGTCCCCCTCAAAGGCAAAGCTCTGGGTCCAGTTGGACGTCCCTTACTCTTCCTTTCTTCGTGATTTACAATGGGGTATACAAGACACCCCATTATCAACTACGGCTGCTAAACTGCCAACGGCTACGGAACACACGTCTAAATAGATCAGTCGTTTCGACTAGATTGCCACAATGATGTCAAAGGTCACCACTCTACCGAAACTAAATGCATTAGGAAATGAGTATGGATTATAATAACGGATGGAAAACAGCTGTAGTGACACCTACTTATATATTGAATTCAGAGGCATTGGCACACGTATCAAAAAGTGTTCTAAAATCTTACTGGAACAGTATATAATAAAAGGTGGTATTTGTATGCATTTAGCCTGAGATTTAGAGAGAAAAAGGAAGTATTTATACAGTCCTATTCTATATTACTAATTAACTAGGTGTTTTTATAACTGGACTTATTTGATTTCGATTTGGTACAAAAATTTCTAAATGCTGGATATTTTAAAATATTAGCTAAAAATTCTCAGAAATTTTTGATTGAAACTTTCTTGAATTTAAAACTCTTAAAAGCGAATTTTAAAATAATGATTGATAGTTTATTAACGTCGAACTCAGAAGTAACACAAGAACTTTTTGCGACGGAACTTTTATTATTGATCCTCGGTCAAGTGACGAAAGCGACACCTAAGTTGGCACTTCTTCTCAAAACTTCTAAACTACATCTACTAGAGGACTTGGAGCCTTGAAAGATTCAACATGCATTGGCCCTGCTACATGATGGGTCTTAAGTTACATCAGTGACCAATAGACTACCACAGTAATTGAGGTCAAGTAGATGAATTCCTACGAGTGGAAACTCCAATAATCAAAGAGGTTCATCATTTTTGATTACTTATGAGTGTTAGTATAGATCGGCTGTGTTTCAACAGAAGGCAACCGGAAGCATTTAATTAAAACTAATTTTCCCTCCAAAAACATAAGCTTTTATTAATCGTAATAAAAATATTTCTTTAAAAAAATTCAAAAAGCTGCTACCTCTTTATTATTTTTCAAGTGTAATTATTGTGTTGTGTGTGCGCGTGCGTGCATTATCTCTCAAAACTAAAAATCATTAATAAAATACTTTTTTATAAAAATTAGAAATTATAATAAACAAAGTCAGATGTCTAAACATAGGGCATACAACCTTAGGAAATCGTTTTAGTATGTAGAAATACAAGTTAATTAATGAAGCACATTTAAGCAATCTAATGTTTAAATTTAAACAAATGCAAGCCATTTATCATGTTACTAAATTATTTTAGGTTGCTTCGTTTATGTGTGAAAAAGCCGTAAGCATATTCCCGCTAATAATTTTTTTTCTTCAAATTTGCTTTGGGTGATATCCCCCTTTCTCTATTTTTCTCTGTTTTCCAGAAAGTGCAACATTCCCCCCCCCCTCCCAAACTTTTTTCGATCAAAAGATGCGTAGAAGAAAAATTATTTTTAACGCAATTTGATTTTTTTGAAATGGGTTTAAAAATAACGAAGTTTTAGTTCCAGACTAAATATACGAGTAATATAAAACTAAGAATTTAATCCTGGTCGATTACTTCTTTACACATACCTCCACCCTTTATTAAACTATCCTCCAAAAAAGGATGAAAGTTTCAATTGCTTAAAAAATAACGGAAAAAACACCCAAAAAAATGAATTTTATGTAAAATTTTAATTACACACTCAATGAGCGACTTTTTCGGATTTTTTCGCTTCTCTCCCCCCTCCCCCAAACTAAAGAAGATTACCTCTTCGATACGCATAGCTCCGAAGTATATTACATCACACACACAAACGAGAAAGTATAGTAAAATTTTAACTATTATTATATATATACTAAGAAATAATCCTGGGGGTATCTGAAGGAAGTTTATTCTGCATATTAATTTGTCCTTATGTGTATAATGTTGTAAACTACAGCTATTAATGTTAATTTGTTTGTTTTCAGGAAGTCGTAGGTAGAAGTAATCTTCAATATCGTGAAAGATTTTAAACATTAATTACTATCCAAGGATATCGTAAAGTTTTAATTATTTCTAAAAGTAATCTAATTAAAAACTTAATTTTTATTTATTATGACTAAGACTTTTTTATACATAGTCACCATTCAGAGTTATATATTTCTTCCAGCGTTTCTAGAGCTTTAGAAGGCCATCCTCGTAAAACTCAGCAATCTTATCTTCTTCAAGCTTGAGGTTATTTTAATGTAGGGCTTCCTGAAATGAAACAAATCAACACGAACAGCTTTAATTTACAACATTAAGTATATGAGGGTCAATTTATACGCAGAATAAATTTCATCCTGATATCTCGGTTAATTCTCAGCAATAATTGATGATTTGCGATATTCCATGCTACATGACCTTAAGATCTATATATTTGCTTCCAACAATATATATTCAAAAAGATTTTATTTCTAAAACTACCCGCGTGAAAAGCGGGTACTCTAACTTTGAATTGGATTAGACCTACATTTTCAAGTCAGCAAAAATAAACATAATTATTAAACAGGAAGACTTTTATATTACAATTAAAATGAAATAAAAAAAAATAAGCATAAAAGTATATAACAACATCCTTACTCAAAGTCAAAGGGTTTCCACCTATACTTTCTAGGTTACGATTTGTTAATAATTCGGTCGCAATATTTGGTTTCCGGTTCACTTTTAATCAATAAAAGAACAATATCTGAAAATCTGGATTATCTGAAATAATATTTTAATCAGCTTTATTTTTGAGAAACTCTTCTCAAAAAAAAAAAAAAAAAAAAAACACAGAACAAAAACTATTTCTGGCCATGGAAGTTATTAAGAAAGATAGCAGTAAAACTCCAATCTACAAGAGACAAAAGTGTCTAATGTCTATCCAGTCTTTTTAATTTTGCATCTCTGCGGCTTTTATGTCTTCAAATTGCGGCAATTTTTGTGAATAACTCTTTTAAATATGACTCAGCATAACATGAGATGATGATTTTAGAAGAAATGTTGTAATGCAAGCGTTAATTTTAGAATGTACAGGAACGACCCAAACTAAAGCGGGAGCCAGTTCTGAGTTAACTTGCAGGGTCTTGAAACAAATTTCGTGCAACAAAATAATAATTCATTTCATTTTATCCTTTATCACTAGTACAAATTAGCATAGTAAAGATTATATGAAATAATACTATGTACAATTAGATTTGTAATCCATTGGTGTCGTTATTAATATTAAGAGACATACTCGCTCAATAAGGATCTATTCCAAAAATGTTGAATCCGCTTATTCTGATTCAAAATAAAACGTACTAATGTGGAGCGTTTACTTAAGCGCGTCCTTTATAAACATCATAACTGAGATTTCTATTTGTCTCGACAGCAAATAGAGGGTTGAACAAACTGGATCAAATTCCAATAAACTTCTAGTCCCGGGATCCAAATCAGGTATGCACTCTTAAAATATCACCTCACACTTGATCGTACTCATACAGCATGCTCGTCAATCTAGTTATTTCCTCTATATCCTGTTATCTCACTCCTCCAATCTCTCTGACTGTCTACTCTTCTCATGGTAATTTACATAAGTCATGTTTCCTTCGCAAGGCGAGATTCTCATTTCAAATAACGTTACAAAATAGTTCCCAAAGGTTAATTGAAGGGAATCACTGCGAAAACCCGTTACAAATTATTTGATCTGCAGACGATATTTTTATAGATACATTATCGACCACATTAATTTTTCGAAAAGCTGAGGAATTTCATAAAATATTATAGAAATAATCTTTTGTTTCCATAATATGCATATTTCTAAGCACATATTATTCAGTAAGGTTCAATACATGTTAGATTAAGTATTTGCTTTCTTCTTAAGTTCGAATATTTCATTTGTTTTTACACCTCCAGATAAAAGCGTTCGATCAGCGATCTCAACGTAGGCACAAAGATTTATAGTTTTTAATTTTCTCACAAAGTAGCTAATTCGTAGGTACAAGCATATGATGGACTCAATCTCACCTTGAATGAATCAACATGAAATGAGCTTGATAATATGCAAATGTATGTGTATTCGGATGAAAAATAAAAAGAAAGAATCATTTTCATTTTGCATAATCAGTCGATGGTTCAGGGCCTTGTAAACTCGCACCGTTAAAGGTCGTTGGGGCCGGCCCTATCTAAACAACCTTGCATGTAGTCTTTGAACGACAAATTGACTGAAAAGCTTCAAACACATTTCAATTTTCTGATTGTTTTGGATTTTGTTGCTAAGCTATCTATTAATTCGAACATATCTATTATAGAGTAATTTCAGAGCATCTCTTGATTTTCTTCCTTTTTAAATCTTTTTCTTCTAACAACTTATAATTTCAAAACAATTCAAATTCCTTTGCAATATTATGTTTTAAACAGTGAAACTTCAGCTATCGCGATTATAAATGTAATTTTTGAAGGAAAAGATTCATTATAATTTACAATAAAATTTAAATAAGAAAAAAATCTCAAGCATAGAAAGGTCAAATACCTTATAGGTCAATTGACTAATGTACACTTTTCTATCACCTAACTATCTAAAAATGTTTATACCCTTCTTCGAACTAATAAGAATAAAATATAATCACTTGAAAACGAAACATTAAGAAAAATCAATATTTTATTCACATTTGTACAAAGAAGCTTATTACGATTGTAAAGCTTCTCCTCTATTATCTAGCTCTTGTGCAATAATTCTTTTTGATATATGGAACCTTAAGAGATAGGAAACAGTCTAAGAAAATTCAAGATTAATCAAGCGAAACTATTTGTTATCAATGACTAGAAATAAATACGCTCTCCTCGGGTCTCAATCCTAGCAAACCGATCTAATTATGATAAAAAATTGTTATCTTTCCGAGACCTCTCAGTTGAAACCACCTGACATTCCTTTATTATCACCATAAGTCACTAGTTGTCACTTACACCGGATAGTAATATTCGTTACATACTATATCTCTTCTGAATTTCCCTTTAGTTATGTATAATTATACCTAAATCACTTCACTTTAATTAGAACCGTATATAATTAACATAATCACGTTTCATTTTGGGTGGGAAGAAATTGTTATTTTATGCAATCAATCACAATAAAAGTTCCCAAGGTTAGTAAGGAGAAAATCGCGAACAGCCCAACGTCACACGATTACAATAAATAAATAAAAATAAAATATAAATAAATAAAATGCAAGATGAAGAAATATTTTAAGACATGATAACTACTAAATGTGAAAAAAAATTCATTAAACTCTTTTTAGTGATCCTTTTCATATGATCTCAATTTAAGTAAAAAATAATTTAAAATCGCATATTACTTCATTAGCACACTAAACTGACATTAAGGACTTCAATGACTGTTCTCTAGGTGTTAGATGTTAATATTTTCCGAACGTTACCAAACGAAAGAATCAAATTAAGTCTCTTTTCGCCTAGTATCACAGATCAGGACTCGAACAAATTTTCAGAGAAATAGAATATCCCAGTATTAAAATAAGTTCTTCTGGGTAGAACACTAAAAATAATTCATAAATCTCTCTCTCTTTAACACTTTAACTGCTGAATTTACACCACAACATAAGAAGTCAAATATAGAACATATAGTTGACACAAAAAAAAAAAAAAAAATAGATTTAGAAAATTTAGAATGTTTGCAAAAATAGATTTAGGAAGTACAATATTTAAAGCTTCTTTCGCCTTTTAAGCTTCCCCCCCCCTTAATAAAAGGTCAATTGAAAAGTCCCCGGCCTGACACATAGATGGCGCTACTAGAATTAAATCCATATGTTTTTTAGTTAGCCCTAACCCTCAAAAAATGCGTGTATAAATTTGACAGCTGTCGGATCATTAGTTTGTGAATTATAGCATTTTGAGTGAAGCAACTTTTGTTATTGTGAAAAAAATGGATAAAAAGGAATTTCGCGTATTGATTAAATATTGCTTTTTGAAGGGAAAAAATATAGTTAAAGCAAAAACTTGGCTTGATACCGAGTTTCCGGACACTGCCCCAGGAAAATCAATCATCAAGGATTGGTATGCTAAGTTTAGACGTGGTGAAATGAGCACCGAAGACGGTGAACGCCCCAAAGAGGTTGTTACCGACGAAAACATTAAAAAAATCCACAAAATGATTTTGAATGACCATAAATTGAAATTGAATGAAATAGCAGACACTCTAAAGATATCAACATACATCGTGTACATCAACAGACGTGTACATCATATCATTCACGAATATTTGGGTATGAGAAAACTCTGTGCAAAGTGGGTGCCGCGCGAGCTCACTTTTGACCAAAAACAACGACGAGTTGATGATTCGGAGCAGTGTTTGAAGATGATCGAGCATAATAAACCCGAGTTTTTGCGTCGATATGTGACAATGGATGAAACATGGCTCCATCATTTCACTACTGCACACGATGAACCCGCTCCAAAGCGTGGGAAAACGCAACAGTCAGCTGGAAAGTTTATGGCGTCTGTACTTTGGGATGGAATAATTTTCATTGATTACCTTGAAAAAGGAAGGACCTTCAAAAGCGACTATTACATAGCGTTATTGGACCGTTTGAAGGACGAAATCGCCGAAAAACGGCCGCATTTGAAGAAAAAGAAAGGGCTGCTTCACCAAGACAATGCACCGTGTCACAAGTCAGTGAAAACTATGGTAAAAATCCATGAATTGGGCTTCGAATTTCTTCCTCATCCACCGTATTCTCCAGATCTGGCCCCCAGCGACTATTTCCTATTCTCAGATCTCAAAAGAATGCTCGCTGGGAAGAAATTTTCGTCGAATGAAGAGGTGATCGCCGAAACTGAGGCCTATTTTGAAGCAAAGGACAAATCGTACTACAAAAATGGGATCGAAAAGTTGGAGGGTCGCTATAATCAGTGTATCACCCTTGAAGGGAATTATGTTGAATTAAAAAAAACTAATTATGCCAAAAAAATGTGTTTTACTATGGTAGGCCGAGGACTTTTCAATTGACCTGTTATATATATACAGTTGACAAAAAAGTATTAGAACACAGGGAAAATTGAAATTATCAAGCTAATGAAGTGAAACAAATAAAAAAAAATTAAGATAGCATTTTTTCTCATAAGACGGTTGTAATAAGGAAAAATAAAATAAAATATTTAAAGTGTATGTAAAATTTTTAAAATAAAAATAGCAAAATTAACATTACAGAAAAAAGTATTAAAACAGAAATAGGGAGTATGCAAATTACATTAAACTTTCAAGATCACCCTGAAATTAGCTTAAGTTAAAGAAGCTTGTTTTTAACTAATTTAAATCAGATTACGAAACAAATTTTCTGTCATGGCACCTAAAATAAAAGGTATTTTTCTTGCGAAGAGGGAACAAGTCATTTATCTGCACCATAGTGACAAAACGTTTAGTAAAATTTCAAAAGCGTTAAATATATTTCATTCTTCTTAATTCATAATATTATTAAAAAGAAAAACGAGACTGGTTTGGTGGATAATAGGCCGAGATTAGGGAGACCAAGAAAACTGATTGTGAGAAAAAGACGGCAACTGGTGAAAAATGCTCAGAAAACTCCATCGAAAAGTGCTCTGGTGTTAGCCGCAGACGATGAATCCAACGTCAGGAAAGATTGTAACATATCCGACACTAAGAAAAGTTTTGCATGATGCAGGCATAAAAGGAAGACGGCCAAGAAAAAAACCGAATATTTCAGAAGATAATAGGGAAAAAAAAAAGATTATATTTTGCCAAAAAATGCAAAGACAAGCCGTTAGATTTCTAGAAAAATGTAATTTTTTTTGACTAAAACAAATTTGAAAATTTCAAACCAAAGCACGTATTTTCAATTTGGGGGGGGGGGGGGGGGTGAATACTGCATTAGAACCTGTAAAATGTTAAAAACTGTGAATTGTGAAGGAAATAACGTTATGATCCGGAGTTGTATGGGTTACAATGGGGTTGAAAATCTGCAAATTGTTGATGAGAAAATGAGAGCCTTAACATCAATTTACGTGTTACGTAATTGGCCTGAAAGACAGTGCAAGGAAATTAGGATTGGATGAGACTTTTATTTTGCAACAAGACCAAGATTCTAAGCATACTGCCATCAAAACCAAAGAGTGACTTCTCTCCAAAGACGACCAAAGTCCCCAAAACTTAACCTAATCGAGTATTTCTGGCAGGCATTTATTGGATGTGCAAATAAGAAAATGATCAATAACCAGTTAATCTAGTCTGAAAGTAGTTTTACAGAATACATGGAACACAATATCTCCAAATGTGACAAAAATTTGATTGAATAGATGCCGAGACGCTTGAATGCGGTAATTGTAGCCAAAGGATTGCATACCTAGTATATATATGTATACATATAAACTTTTAATTTAAAACTTTAAATATTTTATTTTATATCTGATGCAACACTCAAGTTGTTGTTCTATTGCTTTTTTTGAAACATATATATTTGCTTTTTTCACACACACACGCACATATATATATACACGAGATTTTGTCCCTCCCCCGTCTTTTTAATACTGAGGTTAATTTTGCGAACAATATGTTCTTTTCCTTTTGTTTCATTGTCTCCTAGATTTACAAAAAAAAAAAAAAAAAAAAAAAAAAAAAAAAAAAGGTTAACCATTTCTGCTTTAAAGTATTATAAATGTTAAAAAAAAAAAAAAAAAAAAGTTTCGAGTTTAGGTTTTTCTGACTTCAGAAAGATTAACAACCGTGAGAGAATGAGCATAACTTAATATTTTAGTTGGAGTGATTTTCAGTTTGAAAAAAAAAATGTTACGAGTTGATGCTTAAATCTTCAATATTTGGCGAAGATAGCCTTGGAAATGTTGAGGAAAAGGGCTTTTCTCCTGAATTTTGGTTGTATGATATTCTCATGTTTCTTCCCACATACGTGTTCCCTTGTTCTGCTGTCTACTCCTTCCGTCTCCAAGTTATGTGAAGACAGCAATATATCATCCGTGTGTTGGTCAGCAGGATACTTCCCCTTATCTCTCTCAAGCCACGCCTTTCACATCATTTAGAGACGGTACCCATCGCAGCTGTGAGGCTCGCAACAAAAGGCAAGGTTGTCAAAAGAGAAAGAAAATATATTCAAAAAAATATCGAGTTTTTCCCACGCTAATAGACAATTAAGCCTTTTGAAAATGACAGGAATTCGATAAGAAAAATAAATGTAACTAACGCTCGCTGGAAATGATAGACGTGTCTGGATTTTGAGGAAGGTTAGTATTCTTATTTCAGAAATAGCAAGGAAAGCTGAAAATAATTCAACGGATAAAATTACTGAGTTGAGAACAACTAAATTTTTGTTGTATTGCCATGAGTTTTGAAAATTATAACATTACTCGATTAATAAAGAAATTAAATGGGGTTTCAAAAAACGGATCACAAAGCATCTATAATGAAAGTGTTCTATTTAACATTATGTTTTCGTTGAAAGAGAATGATCTTTGTAAAGTTTTAAACATCATAAAGTTTTAAACTTTACAACATATATCCCCCACGATATCTTTTAAACATCACACTTTACACCACATATCCCCCACGACATTTTTTAAATATCACACATTTTCAAAATCGTTATATTTTCGGTAGATATTTTGCGGATTAGTATTTTTTAAATTCCTCTCCAGAAGATAGATACTTTATTAAGAAGTTTCGGTAGAGAGATTATTAGAAGGAAACTCTGTAAAATTTTTGATTCTACTTATGATTAACCGATTGCAAACAGTTTAATTGTTCATCATATATAGGAGATTTATAACGAGTTTTAAAACTCTATAACAGCTTTATAACGTGTTTAACAGCGTTACGTCGATGACATTCAGAGACCTGTTTTGCTACCGTTCCTTTTGCAGTACCCTGGCCTTATTTTTCAGCAAGATAATGCCTGACCACATTCGACACGTGTTGCTATGAACAAGGACGTCTTAAGACTTCTTTGAGGCCCTGGGCCCATATGGAAAAAATAGGTCCCATCTGCGACCCTGTAATCTAATTTGGTGTGTATACATGCACAGTTCAATAAAAGCAATCCATAGTAAAATGAGGTTTTATATGAATATTTCTTTTGTACATTTTAAATTTGCAAAATCATTAATTAGGTCTTCAAAATCAATTGTTAACAATATTTCATTTTCAATACTCACCAAGCTTAAATTATTCACACTTGATTGAATCATACGATTTCTCAAATCATTTTTGACCAATTTGAGTTTTGAAAATGAACGCTCACCACTCGTGTTAGTAATCATCGTTCATAAGAAAATTCTCATTATTATTTCAATATTGGGAAATACTGTGAATATTCTTTCATTATACATATATGTATAAAATGTGTTGATCCCAATTGCAGTCCCCTCATTCAACAGCTGTTCTTCATCTTCATCTGTATTTGTAGAATTATATTTTTTATCGATCTTTCTTTCTTCTATTTCATCCCTTTGCTTTTTCTTCAGCTCTTCGCCATCAATGATTATTCATGACTTGAAATGTTGACATTCCAAGTTCAGTTCCTCTTCATTAATGTCTTTATCGCAAAGTTTTGATATTTTCTCGCATGTTATTTTAATTTCTGTCTCATTCAAATTAGAAATATTTTCAAAAAATCCAAATATTTCAAAAAGCTCCTCATATTTCTTACTACGCGTTAGTATATTGCAAATTAGAGAGTCGATTATTGTTAAAAAGGTTTCTCTCTCTATTTTAAATTTCTGGCTGTACCTGTTTTCAAATTTCCAGTCCCCTCCGATGTCTCTATTTCTTTGAAAGAAAGTTTAACAAGATAACTAATTTTAACAAGATAGAATTAAAAAAAATGGAGGATAGCTTAATTTAGAAAACGTATTTGTAGTAATATTTAAATGCAGTTTCCAGTTTGCTAAAGAACGACGTGATTGTATATAGTTTCTCAAACATGCTACGAATTCTGAGAAAACTACATTTCTAGTACGAAATCCACGGAACGAGTCATAAATCCCCGTTCATCAATGAGACACGAGGAGAATTTCCTGTATCCTTACGCATAAAGGAGGAGTTGTATGTTTTCTTTTTTCTCTTTTCTCAAATGTGCGATGTTGACTTTCCTAATTACTTGCTAGTAAAGGAATTTAAAAAAATTTAAAGTATATGCATTTGAAAGAGCATAGGTTCCCTAGTTTTTTTTTTTTTTTTTTTTTTTTATCCAATGATTGAAAATATTTTTATGATCGTTTTAGTGCGTGGGATGTAAATTTTCATATATTTAATAAATATCCAAAAATACTTGCAAATTTTTTTTTTTAAAAAAAACCCGGAAACCAGAGAGACATTTATTTTTTTTTCGCTCATTCGAAAACATTTTATCCCATGCAATTATAAGCAATACCCTTGATGTGAATAGAAAATTACGAAACTCCATAGGATTAACATTACGCTCTGGATTTCTTTTGTCGTATCGACGGGAGTCTTAAAGGTTATACATCAATACTAACTGGAATATCCATTTTTTGCATGAGTGGAGTTTTAAAACAAGATGATCAATAGTTAAAAAATAAGTGACCAGTAAAATTTAAATAAATGACAAGTTATAGCTTAGAATCTACTTTGAAACCGGTACAAGATTATATACAGAAAAATTATGAAAAATTTAGTAAATGTAGGCTCCCTTTTTGTTAATATCCTAAAAATAACTAAGAGATTTGTATTAAATAACAAATTTTGGTAACGAGTTTTTCGAAAAAGAATTGTTATTTCGCTACTAAAGAATAAATAAATAATTACACAGTTGTAAAATTCATTTTGCCATATCTCACGTAATATGCATATACTATGAGTAACAATTCGCTTTTCTTTTCTTTCTTTCTTTCTTTTTTTCTTTTTTTTGTTCTGTTCAAGAAAAAAAAGCTGAAAACTCACTCACTAGTTTGTAAATAAAAAGGTTTATAAAATAAGAGCGATAACTTTCGTTTTCGTAAAAATTCTGAAGGTGATTCGATCGGATTTTTCAAACAATTTATTTTAACTCTTTCGTGGGTAGAAAGAACAAAGCTTCAATTAAGTTATTACTTCTTGTGTACAATTTTCCTATTTTCATGTTATGAATATTTATTATTATTATTAATGTACAAAATATATTTCAAATTATCATTATAATCTTCATATACATATGCACTGTAAACTAATATAAATCAATATCAGTTTTATCACCTACAGTTAATTATTAGATTTCCTTAAATATATTTTTTTTTAAATTACAAATGTAAAATCATATCTAAAAAAATATTGAGTAAACCATTGTAATGGAAATGATATGCAGAAAAAAAATCTGTAAAAGGTTTTTATATTTTATTGTCTTTCATAATATTTGGAATCTCTCAAAAGTTATCAGAAAAATATAAGCTCGTAATTATACGATATATATATATATATATATATATATTCTTGTTCATATACTTATCAAACGAAACAAAGAATTATGATAAAAAGGAAGTCATAGAATCCAAAAATTAAAGAACATTTGTACATAAATTATTAATTAGGAGAATTATATTTATGTAAGTAATTTTCATTAAAAGTATTTTATAACAATTTGTGATAAAGTACTAGTGAGAAATAAAGTATTAATAAGTGATAAAGTATAAATACATTATAAGTTTTAAAGTATAAGAACTAAAATTAAAGTATATGCAATAAATTTTAATTTTCTGCAGAAAAATCTGATTAAACATACACACGCATATAGAAAATGTCTAGTGATTGGTCTTATACACTAAAAATCTTTTATTTTGTACTGTGTTCAACGAGAATTTCTCCATTTTTGATGCTTATCCTTAAAACAAATAATTTTTGTACAAGCATTTATTTATCTAATTATCAAATCGTATTCTAGGATTCCTGTTATATGATATTTTTTTTACATTTATATTACATTACTACAATCTGCAGTAATGTAATATATTCGTTTTATAAATGTTCTTTTTTATATGCTTTTCAATAATAATAATTAAGGACAGTCATTTGAATTTTCAAACGAGTAAAATTACACACTTTCCATATTAAAAACAAATAAAAATATTTCTCTGAATTACAATACATATCGAAAATTCTTTTGGAAGATCATAATGCATTGAAAATGAAGGAAGCGCTCACTTATGCATATTAATCAGTATAAAAATAATTTAAAGAGTTCATTGAAATATTTATATATAATTTTATAAGCAATTAAGAGATTATTTCATGTTGTTCAGAGGGAGAGGGAGAGAAAATTTACAAAAAATGAGCAGAATTTTTAAGAACTGGATATTATTTTTAAAAGTATCTCTATAAAAATAGCAAATACAATTACATATTATTTTACTTTTTTAATGCGATATAAATATTTGTTTATTATCTTAAATCAGAAAGAAGTACAATTCAAAAATAAAAACATAATTACATTCTGCTGTTTCAATTACTAATTAAATTTAAAGGGAGAAATTGCCGATTTGGAACTGTAGGCCACTCATTTCTTCGAAAAAGTGTGATTTATTTCACCGTCATTTTAACCTTCTTTTTATTAGCCCTAACGGCAGTCTTAAATAGGGAATGCGTTTTTGTCACCTCTGCTGGGGGCTAAGTGTATCCCTTGAAAATGCATGAGCGACCTTTAACTCATATGTACAAATAAATAAAAGGCCACTGGAAGGAGTACCTGTTATGTCTGAATGTATTTCCCACTGCAGGATTTTTATCAATAAATCGGATATATCTCTCTTTAGAAATAAAACTAATATTTTCCCTGATTCTCAGTAAACGTTGTAAATAGAAATATGTATGTTACTATAGAAGTAATTGTCTTCATCCAGTCATGTCCGGGAATAATATTTGACGATTTAAATTATTCTGATCATGATCTTATTTTAGCCGAGTAGTGAACGAGACGAGCCCCTCCTCCCCCAAAGGCGAGACCCTAGGCCTGGGCCCATGCCTTAAGACGTCCCTGGCTTATGAACTGTCTTACAGCTTGTCAAACACTTCCTTGGCCAGCTAGATCTATCTCTAATCGAGTATGTCTGGCATATGATGGTAAGGCGACTGCATCCACCAGGGAATGTTGATGACCTAGCGCGGCTATTGGAGCAAATTTGGCAAGAAATACCGCAGGAAGCTTAGATTAGACCTAGATAGAGACCTAGAATAAACCTAGATAGAGACCTAGAATAAACCTAGATAGAGACCT
>BMAW01045360.1:2904602-2922159 GCA_019974015.1 Nephila pilipes
TAGAATAAACCTAGATAGAGACCTAGAATAAACCTAGATAGAGACCTTTATTATTCTATCCCACGTCATTTGGTAGCTTGCATCCAGACTAAAGGAGGGTCAACACCTTATTGAGCTCGTTACTTTGTAACTATATAACTCCGAAATAAATCATTCAACTTTTCTGAAATTTAAATCATTTTCTATTCTGTACATAATTTTCCTATCCGCAAAATTTTGTCTCAATCAGACAACTCCTTCTTGGTACATCGTGTGGTTTTTTTTTTTTTTTTTTTTTTTTGTTATAGAGTGTATTCAATCAAAAATGCACCTCAGCAAACAGTATGACTTTTAAACGTTTTTCAGCATATAAATCTTTTAAAATTTCATAAAATACTGCTCTGTATTTTTATAAATACAGAGCAGTTATTTTTGGAATAAGAGACGATAGTAAATTTTGTTGCCTATATATAGATAATATATATTTGCCCTTAAAATTGTGCTTGATTTCTTTTTCTTTTTGATTTTAAATATTAAAGGTACATTAAAATGACTCGTATGTGATTGATATTAACACACACAAAATCAGTTTTATTTTGAAACAGAATTACTAAACAATTTTAAGTAAAATCGGACAAAAATTTAATCAGTAGTTGTCAGAGTGCCACGTAGTGTTAGCATTGTCACTGAATCTTTGTTCAATGATAAAAAATTTAGTTTTGCTTTGAGATTATTTACTTTGCTACATTGTGTGATTGACAGAAGTATGCAAATGCGTGCTGCATTGTTAATTTTATTATTAAAACTTTGCACCAGAAAAACTCCTCTTTTCGGTTGCTTTGGGAAGTAAAAATTTATTGAATAGCGTTTGTGTAAATAAAATTTACAACTGGATATTTTTTGAAGAAACGTTGTTATTTGAAGAAATTCTTTTCTGTGGGCTCAGAAGTACGTAAAATACATCTGAATGTAACTTTTAAGGCAGCTTTATTACTTATTCAAAACATTAAATCGAATATTTCTCAGCAGAGATTTCGGTAAAATTTCGGATTGCTCTAACAACTTTATTTTATTAAGCGAATTTAAAACCCCTCAGCAACACACACACACACACACACACACACACATATATATATATATATATATAGTACGCTGAAACTATTGAAGATGATAATGTACATCTCGAAGTGATTTTTTTTTTTAAATCCACTTTGGATTTCTTAAAAATTTAATGTTAAAGGGACTAATAAGGCAGATTTCGACTTCACTTTGCGTAATTCTTGTGCATATTAAGTTACATGACGTCATGGTCTCTCATTGGTCCTAATTAAGTTCACGATTTTTACAACGTTTTTCTGAATTTCACTTGGTGTGTGTGTGTGAGTGTGTGTCATCAAATTTTCGATCGTTAATTTAACCAACTTCCCATCAAGCTAGAGCTTTGAAATTTTGGGAATCGTTCGTACTCACCTAACAATGCAATATTTAGACGTTTGCGAAAAGTTTTAACTAATATTTCAATAATTTTAATAAATCAAAATATTCTTTCCCCTCGGCACTTTTAGGATTGAGGAAAAAATTCCTTTCCCCCTCTGGGAGCACCGGGCACTCCCCACGCCGCCTGCATAATGTTATGCAGTATCGTAAATCTTTTGTACTCACAAAGGGGAGATACTATCTCCCCTTTACTATCTCCGAGATAGTAAGGGTTGCTGACTTTTAGTCAATAATCATTCGCAAGAAAGAAAGTTTCCAATATTTGGCGCCATATCTTATCACAATAATTTTTTCTGAATTCTGGTTCCCATTCTTTTTTTAATAGAATGACTTACAAACTTTCAAATACATGTTTTGATTTTATGAGTATTATGAATTTCTTAACACTCTCACAAATGTCTCTTTTTAAGTGAATTTTAAAGTTAAAAATAACTAACAGTTTTAACTAATATTTCAATAATTTTCTCTAATAAACTTTGCCACCATATAAAAACGTTGGTTTTTATATCGAATTATTTTGAAGTATATTATATTTAATCATTTGTTTGTTCTTTGCAGCAGAGTGCAGTTTAGGGGGAGGTAGTTTTTTTTTATACACTCGTTTATTTTTCGTTGTAGAGTTATGATTCTGTTTTTCAATTAATCATTTAAGAACGATATCTGTCGAGTAATTGAACCCTAACTACTATTAAACAACATTTTCAACAAAATGCTTCGAATTTTTACAACAACGACCATAATATTGATAATTTTTCCATTGAAAGCTTTTTTCTGTTCCTCAAATCAAACGCCCTTGAAATTTAAATTCTTATACACAACATAGTTTACATTTTGAATGTTTTTTCGTTTACCCGCTATACGCCATACGTAGTATGGTGGCATTGAAAACGGGCATAAAATAATTTTCCATGGCGCGGAATACTGACAGGGTTGGAAAAGTAAAGCACACAGTCAGAGTTAGAATACTATATTTCTTTTACAAAGTATGTGGAATTTGAAATTTTTTCAAAAAAAAAAAAAAAAAAAAAAGAAAGAAAGAAAGAAAGAAAAAAACCCTCGATTTAAAAATGTTATAGAAATTACGATACACTGTATGTTCTGGCATACAACGAGCACCTATAATTTCAAGCTACATTCTTTTAAACTTTTAAGTACATTCGCTGTATAACGCGCCCCTTCTCCCCCCCCCCTCCTCACGCAGAAACCAGGAATTGTACTTAAATGTACGTGTGCGATTCTTATCATTTGAAGTCATTCATTCGAAGTATTTTGCCAGGCTTTTGAATAATGGTATATTGAATTGACAAACGGTAAGGGGAACAATATGTGGGAGGGGGAAATATTTGAGGTAGTAAATAATTCTGCATAAAGGGTGGGTTATATTCAATGCAAATATGCGCAAGAGTGTTATGTAAAGCAGAACACAATTTGAGGTAAAAACAAGCAATTCTTACCCGAATAAATTCGCAGAATTAAGGGTCAGATTTTTCTCTTTCATCAATCATTTGCTGCCTTGATTTTGAAGCGAACATAGAAGGCTTTAGAAAATCGCATTTGCTTTGGACGGAATACTGGGGGTCTAGAGCTCCTTTTAATAGTAAATATGTGTCCTGTCAAGCGAAACAAACACATTGCTGGTTTCAAATGCAAAGTCATTCAGTTTGTGAAAAAAAAAAAAAAAAAAAAAAAAAAAAAAAAAAAGCGGAAATCGTGCTGCAGTTAGGATGTATGATGTTGGTGAACGTTCCATAAGTGAGTGGGAAAACAATAAAATCACAACAATAAGCATGCTGAATATAATTAATATGACGTGAAAGGAACAAAAACGGTTCTCACAAAAACAACAAGTCACGAATAATTTCACTTCACCCCAGTGCTTTCCTATTTAGCGAACTGTTCAAAATTAAAACCCTTGGAATTTTTTTAAAAGGAAAATAATTCCGAAATATAATTTGCCAAATGGTGTTTCATTCATGATCAAGAGAAATGATAGAAGGATTAAAACAGTGTCAAATTGCAGATAAGAAATTTTTAGCAAAAGCATCATCATGCCTTAAAGAATGCAGATGTTCTTTTTGTTTGGAATATGTGCAGATCCCATCTAACGTAATATGAAGAAACTGATGAAATAGTGTAACACAGGCATGGCAGCTATTCCAGGTGGATTAACGCTGTAGTTCAGCCTTTAGATGTCTGTATCGATAAATCATTCAAAGGAAATTTAAAACGACAAAGATATATGTAGATGTTAGAAGGTGAAAAACAAATGCATCATGCCAGTCTAGAAATTGTGTGTGCGCGGATAATAAAAGCATGGAATGAAACTAAATCTGAAATAAATCAAAAGTCATTTAAAAATGTAGTGTAAATAACAATCTAGATAGAATGGAAGATGATTATATATTTTTGGATCAGAGTAACGGTGATAGTGAAGATGGAAACTGAATTCGATGATGTGCCTGAATATGTAACGGAAGACGAATAGGATGAATTTTTCATGTTAGCCGATAATGACTATTAAAAGTTCATTTGGTATACCATTTTTTTTTTTAATAAACCACATGTAGATACAAACAGAAACTAAATTTTTTATGCTCAAGTTTTCCTCATTTTTAAGTTTATCCTTTTTTATCAGAAGTATAATGCGCACCAGTAAATTTTGATCTTACTTTTTGTATTAAAAATGAGAGTTAATCAACGGAATATATGGTATTTAAAATATTCCTCCAAGATATTAATGAGAGATTACTATATTTTTTGAAAAGAAATCCTAAAAAAATTCTAATAATAAAATGGGTTTCCCCTTCCCCCGTTTCAATGCAAAAGCATTAAAGTTCAGAAAAACAATGAATAAAAATGATGAAAAATAAAGAGAGTACGCCATTATTTTCTTTTGTGATAGAACAGGAGTTTTCTTTTCTTTTTACTTTATTAGGCGTTTATTATTTTATTTTTATGTTAAAATTAGCAACATTTAAATGCATTAAAAACTTAGATTTAAAATCTATAGTGTCATTTACACAATTAATCGTATTTAATATAATTGTATGAAACTGCAATGCCCGCAAAGAAATACTTAAGATACTGTACATTTGATACAGTACACATTCTTCGTAACTACATGATAATGAGATTAAAAATCGAAGAGGAATCGGTATTCCCGTGTATCCTGGTCCGTACGTATTGAATGTCTAGTTTGACCAGCAGCAGCTGTAGCCTAACTGGTGCCTAATTTTTCGAGAGATCTAAAAATAAAGTCATTTGTATTTTGCTAAAAATCAGAGGTTAAGATTCAGATACTTCACTGATTGGATCCCATTTCAGGTCTCCTCCTCCTTGGCGATGGAAAGAAAAAGGTGCGAAATTGAGCTAAATTATGCTATTAGTTTCCCTTCTCAGTTGCTTTCCCTTACGACGCATTTGAAAAAAGCTCTTTTTTCTCCTATCGCCCCATTTTTTTTTTTTTTTTTTTTTTTTTGTCAAAAGAGTGGGATTTAATATAAGATTTCATCCTCCCCCGCCTTTAAAAACTAAAAAGATGAATTTTTCTAAAAGAGGCACAGTCATTGGACAGAAACTGGTATTTGGAATGGTAGTCGGAAACACAAGCAAAAGTCAGAACGTAAAATCTATCAAATTCATTCCTTCAAAAATGCATAATGTTGAATTTCATCGACTGTTTTTTTGTTTTGTTTTTGTTTTTGTTTCTCATTGATTTAATGTTTTGAATTATCTCAAAAACAGTCACATTCATAGTTTATTGTTAGGCGAAATCTACTATCCCCAGAAATAATTGAGAGAAATCGACCTGTACACAGGTTTCTGCTCTGTTTTAAAAGCGAGTTTCAAACAAGCGTAATGATCGCGGTAGCGTAGTAGTCATGTTCACGAACTCGCGGACGGCGTTGTTTGATTTCAGCTGTTGGCTTGAGCCCTAATGCCTCTACAGACCCGGGGTAGCTGGACTGAAGCATGTTAAATCTGTTGAGGCTCCAAGTCATCCCATGGATATGGTTTGTATTAGTTTGAACTGTGAGGTACCAGCTCAGGTGTCATTATCGTTATTTGACCAAAGTTCACAATTACGAAGTTTGTCACCAGTAACCTCATATTGCTTCTAAATACGACGTGAAGAAACAATCAATAAATCAAACAAACTTTTTTTTAAGCATTGTTAATATCTTTCTCAATCTCAATTGTTCAATTCCTTCGTTTACTGTTCTGGATATCAGAGCATTCATATATAGCGTGCAAAACAGTTTAAAGCACGAATTTTAAGTTCGTCAAAATGTGATAAAGGATTTGCAAACTGTATACGTGAAAGTGAATTAACATAACATTATTAGAAATATTTTAAACTATATAGCCTTATTATAAAGTTTTTTTAAACACTTAGACGATGAAAGTTGTTGAAAAAAAAGGGACTGTTTCACTATGTACGTATTCGATGGGTAGTATATTTTAATAATAAAGATCGTATAATTTTTTGAAAAATATTCATTAAAACTTAATAAAGACAAAAGGATGCAGTTATACTATCTCTACCTATATTAATTTAATGCTTTTATAATTTTATTTACTTGATTTCGATTTGTACAAAGTTTCTCATAGCTACATACTCGATAGCGTGGAAATTAGAAATAAGGGTCCAAAACATTTTTACACAACAAAAAAATAACAGGGGAAAGAATTAGACACACACAAATACGATTTAAAAATATAACTTCAAAATGGTAAATTTTCGAGGTTTTCTAAGTGAACTTGGACCGGTAAATAAAAGTTGGCAGTTTATGCCAAATTTACTATGGCTTAGTTTTAATAATATTATGTTATTTTTTTTAAATGTTAATTAATATTCATCATCATATTTTACTCAATCGCCCAGAGTGGGCCAAGGCCTCCTTTTGAAGATTCCTCCAAGATAGCTTGCCTTTTGCCTTAATCCTTGCCAGTTCTCCCTAGTCATCTTAAAATCCGATTCAACTGAATCAAGTCACCGTGAGTTTGGTCTTCCTCTTCTCCTACTAGTAAAGGGATTTGTAACAAAAATCTACTGTAAATGATTTTTTTTTCATCAATTCTAACAATATGAGAAGCCCTGTTCATTTACTTCACTTTAATACATTTAATGATATTAAGCTCATTAAAAATTCTATAGCTTCATTAGATTTCGAAACAAAGGAATTTTTATGGGGAGGAGTTGTCATCCCCACGTCCGATCTCTAACTTGGAGGACCATTCCCCTGATATAATCCCCAGGGACAGTGTACTCGTCTAGACCCCCTGACGCTGGGTACACTTTTTAGTCCCCTCTTACGACATGCATAAGCTAGATTAGGACTATTCTTTCACGCCTGGTCACCACACGAGAGTTAATTAATATAATACTATATAATTTTAATCAAAAGAACGATATTACACGCGTATTACAATTAAATAGAAGTATTTTTTTTTTTAAAAAAAAAAGGATTAATGAAATTACATTAAAAAGAATGTATCACTTGTGTAATGTAGGGCTCGTTTTGATTCGCGTTTTTCGCCTTAAACCAGGCCCGTTCCTGGTGTGGTAAAGTGTCTGCTTGCAGGGTTTTTTTTTTTTTTTTTTTTTTTTTTTTTTTTTTGTGAACTCTTGCATTATTTTAAAATACATAAAATATATGTGTACAAAAACTTACAGGATACCGACCGAATGTGGCACTCCTAAATTTTTCCGCCTGCGTATGGACATTCGTTGCATAGCCGCCAAGAACGGGCCTGCCATCTAAGATTTGGGAAGAATTAATACGATGATGGATCCTTTGGTAAATAAAAGCTTTCAATGGCTTAGTCCCGATAATTTATTTTAAATTGTTTGCTAAGAGACAGGATGCAACATATATATACACTCATTAAAATTCACAATAAACAAAACATATCCATCATCCTCTCCCCCTCGTATTCCACATCCGAATGAATTTCCTCTCTCTTTAGTCTGTTTGGATTCGGCGCACTGTTTCCGCATAAACACAGCACAGCTAGGCGTTGGATCCTAATAGCTTATTTAAAATAAACATTAAAAAATTATAATTTGCCAAAATCCAAACAATGAGTTTATTCGAGGCCTTGATTTATTTCCCATTACACTGAAAAATGTGTAAGGGAAATGAAGTACTCTCATAGATTGCTTGGGCTAAATAGTATTTATAAACGTTAAAAGCTAATTAGGGCCGATAACCTGAGGGGGGATGCTATGCACCGGGGTTCCACGATTGAGGGGGGGGGAGCAACATGATCAAAAACTAAAATAATATACTCTTGCTCATGAAAACTTGACAATATTCCTACCGTTGACAGTACCACATAAAATTACCGTAAATACTATTTATTACATAATTATAGTAGATCTATGAATTTCGATAATCTTTTCAAACTAATGCGAGTGGTTAGTTTTTGTTATTTGATTCGGAGAACTTCCAAGTATCCTTACCTGAACTGAACATTTTAGTCAAGTATGTGTGCAGAACGCTTAAATGTACTTGCTATATTAAGCACCGAAAAACAAATTGCAAAAAAAATTGTAAGCGTTCTGAAGTAATTAATGCATTAGCAAAAACAAAAATCACGCATTAAATAAGCATGTATTAGCAATATATGTTCGTGTGTGTATTTTTTTTTTTTAACTTTAGAAAACATTTAGAGCTCTAAATGGTTTCTTGCATCAGGGCCCCTTTATAGAGAAGGCCGACTTGTTTAGTGTCTTAGTTTTCGCCTGGCATTGACTTCCACACGTTTATCTACCTTAGCTACCCTTACAATACATAGTACACTTGTTGAGCGAGTCTTTAATAATATAGAAATGAAAGAGGAAATATAATTAGGTGTGTGAGAGATGAAAGACACCAAAATATTTATACAAATGTTTTGCTTATAGTTCCTAGTTTTAGAAGGTTAAAATGGAATAAAAAAAAATTTATATATTTTTTTCCAAAAAAGTGAGTGAGCGGCTGTCTACCTTGCCTTCTAATCGTATGTGTTTATAAAATGTGTTTATATTCCTCAAGTTATTTTAATGAGATAATTAAGCTGACTTGAGTATAGCTAGGAGTTTATGCCTCGGTCTTCTTTAAATATTTTGAACTAGAATTGTGTAATATATGCATCAAAATATAAAGTTTAATTGTAAAACTTTATTGTCATGTACCCTCAAGCCTTTGAAAACTTTGAAAAACATTCTAAACTAATCATTTTGAAAAAAAAAATTTTTTTTTAATAAACCAATAATTTTTTTTAAATAAACCAATGATATATCAAACAAACTGATTCTTATATGGAGAAGAAATATCGCATTCTCATATTAATATCACGTTAAAAAAAACAAAATAGGAGTTCTTAACTTAATAACTAGAATCGCTATTTTTCGAAATGAACAAAAGCTATCTGTTTGAGATCATACTCATGAAACATCGAATTATTGTACGAGGGTCAATCAACAAATCCTTAGAAAAATAAAGAAAAACAAAATGTTTTAGGTGGAATTTTTTAAATTTATTTTTCAACATAATCTCCTTCTGCTCTATATAAACTGCTGTTTGTAGAAAATGCAACACCATGAAGGAATCATCAGAATCAAATGAAATTCGCAGCAAATGTCAATTATAGGATATTATGCAAATTAATAAAGTTTCAGAGCCATCGCGCGTGCGCGGCGCGCGCAGCGCCCTCTGAATTGATGCTGAAAGCGTATAAATAAAGTGCTGTAGCGGGACGTTGAAAAAAGTCTATGATTATTTGTTAGTGGCAAACGTTTAGTGAGACCTGAGTATGCCTCCACGACGGAAGAATAAGAAATTCAAGCAACTTACGGAGTTTGAACGAGGGAGGATAATCGGCCTTCGAGAAGGAGGATTTTCCTATCGCGCAATAGCAGCTCGTATGCAGCGGAACAGTTCCACAGTGATGCGAGTTTGGAAGCAGTGGACCGACGAGCACCGAACAACTCGAAAAACAGGCACTGGACGACAGAAGGTGACGTCAGAGCGCGATGATCGACACCTGCTCCGCATGGCGGTGAATGATCGCACAGCTTCCTCCAGGCAGCTGGCAGCACGTTGGTCTACTGCTACAGGTGTACAATTGTCGGCTTCGTCAATTCGTCGTCGTCTGCTGCGCCGTGGATTGCGTGCAAGGGTGCCTTTATACAGGATTCCCCTCACGGCGAATCATCGACGGCTGCGTCGGCAGTGGGCTCTTGAGCACAGAGACAGGCGAGCTGATTGGCACCAAGTTGTCTTTTCAGATGAATCACGCTTCAATTTGTGGACCCATGATGGCCGTGTTCGTGTTAGACGTTATGCCGGTCAACGCTGCCTTCCTGAGTGTATTATTGAACGACATAGTGGTCGAACACCCGGAGTTATGGTCTGGGGTGCGATTTCGTATCATGGACGATCCAATTTGATACGAATTGAGGGTAATCTCAATAGCAACAGGTACGTCCGTGAAGTGCTACAGCCCGAAGTCGTTCCTTTCCTTCAAGGCATCCCTGGAGCTATCTTTCAGCAGGAGAATGCACGCCCACATGTTGCGCGGACTGTTCGAGACTTCTGTTTAGCACAACGCATGCAACTTCTTCCTTGGCCTGCTTATTCACCGGATATGTCGCCTATTGAGCACGTGTGGGATATGGTTGGTCGGCGTCTCGCTCGTGATCCGCGTCCTGCAGTTTCCAAAGACGAACTTTGGTTGCGCATACAAGCGATATGGAATTCAGTTCCTCAAGCAGATATTCAACATCTGTTTGACTCCATGCCACGTCGTATAGCAGCACTTATTGCAGCGCATGGTGGCTGCACCAAATACTGATTTCGGTCGCTTAATTTGTTTCTTTTGTTTTGAAAATTTCATCATTTATTTGTATCAGTACAAGTCGTTTCTGCATTAAATTTTATTTGATTCTGATGATTCTTTCATGGTGTTGCATTTTCTACAAACAGCAGTATATTTTCCCAAGCCTTTCTCCAACCCTTTAAAGCCATTTAAAAAGTAAGATTTTGGAAGGTCTTCAGAATAGGCATCTGTTTGAGCAATAACCTCTCCTTTCGAGAGAACCGTTGTCCGCCAAGCCACTTTTTTCAGTTTGGAAATTTTTTAAAAAAAGTCATGGAGGGACAAATCCGGAAAATACTTTGGATGCTGTAATAATTCGAACTTTGATTCCATGATTTTGGCCATCGAAATTGCACAGGTGTGCACTCGTGCATTATTTTGATGGGAGAGGATATTTTCTTTTCCAAATAAGGACATTTTTTTCTTGATTTCTTCGCTCAATCGATGCAATAGCGACGCATAATACTCTCTCCAGTAATTATTTTCTTCTTTTTCCAAGAAACTGGTGCAGATGATTCCGAGGGCATCCCAAAAAACCAGAGCCATTACCTTGCAGGCCGATTTCACCGTCTTTATTTTCTTCGGAGCCCATTCGCCTTCAAAAACCAACTGTTTTGACTGTTCCTTTGTCTCTGGAGTTCAGTATCAACGTTTCGTCTGCATTGCAACGAAATAGCACCAAAATAACCTCAGAGTCGACAATACGGATGCGTTTATTTTCCACTAAGAGCAAACGTGGCACATATCTTGCCAAGATTTTTTTTCACATCCAGTTTTTCTGCAACATTGAAAACACTGCACCTTGCGATATACCCAGTGGTGTAGCGTGAAGAAGGCAGAGGGAGGCATGGAGCCGCCGAGTTTGCTAATCTTATCTGCAGCATCAGGACATGGTCATTAAATCATATAAATATATATTGTCATTGAGAATACATAGGTATTTATATAGAATTTCAATGCAATTAGACAAGCTAAAGTGGTTCAAAACAGAGTTGTAAGACTTTAGGTAAACAAAAAGTATACTTATATCTAGCTGAAGTTAAATAAAAACTTGTCAAATATTTTATCCAAAATAAGAAAATAAATTTCTCTTTTTGAAATTTGAAACTGCTTCGCCCGGCCTCGAACCGTTGTTACCTCACAGCAATGCATTTTCTTAAAATTAATTTGCTATTGTTATTGGTCAACTCATAGCAAGGTCAGCCCTAGGTGATAGGTAAAGTGATTGGGATTTTGCCCACAGCGACAAAATCGCTTGAGTTAGGGCGCAACACTCCACTGAAAATATATTTCTATTACTTGAATCTAGAAAATGAAATACAACAGGAATAGATAGCCTTCTCGGTATTCTTATATTGAGAGGTGAAATCTGCTACAGTATTTAACAAGTTTAACAAGCCTATTCAAATGTAACAGGACTATAGACAGAATTCAGGATATATTTTTATACGAAAATTGTAAGATGACACCTCGTTCCATAATTGCTGTAAACGTGCCTTTAATTCGATCAAACTCGTAGGCTGTTCAACTTTCCGTTCTTAATGATCCCAGATATGATTGATCGGTGACAAATCTGGGGACTGAGCTGACCAGGAAAGGGTGGAAATGCAGCATAGGTAGTCCTGTGAAACTCTTGCTGTGTGTGAGAGAGCATTGTCCTGTTGAAAAATGGTTCCAGAGAGCTCTGCCATGAGTAGCAACACATGTGGCTAAAGAATGTCACGAACGTACCTCTGGGTTGTCATGGTGCCATGGATCAATATTGGGGGTGATCGTGTATCGTATGCGATGACACCCCATTCCTTCTCACTAGTTGTGGGAGCGAAGGCAGGATTGAGACGCTCAACAAGGGGGCTCCGCACGCGTACACAATAGTCATCACTGCCCAAATTGAATCTGGATTCATCGCTAAAGACGATCTAATTCCATTCGGTTGCAAGTCCTATTCCCTCGAGTTCGACACCACTCCAAACGGAGATGACAGTGAGTGGGTGTCAATGGCAGTACACGTAATGGGCACCACGATAGCAACTGTCCTGCAGCCAGGAGCCTTGCGATAGTACGGACTGACACAGAGGCCCGTAATGAAGGTTGCTGTCTGTATATAGATGGTGGACAATGAGATAGTTGGCGCTATGCGTGCGCGTCATATGATATGACGGTCTTCTCAACTATTGGTCTGTTGAGGGAGTCCTGAGCTTGGTGGCTGTGTAACAGACCCCTCTCTTGTCCACTGATCCCAATACCTCCTCACAGTAAAGTTAGAATGGCCTAGGTGGCGAGCTACTCGCCGAGCTGACCAATTGGTTTCCATCATCCCTATGATTCTTTCCCTCTCGAACTCTGACAGCTGCTCATATTGTCTCCGATGGTGGCGTAATGGCATCTCTAATTAAAAAAGGGTCCCTTTGCAACAGATTAAATACACGCAAACAAGCTCTGTTACCTACTTTATAAGTCAAGGAGAAGGAAGTTCAACGCCCTCTGGTGGCATTACGCAATGCGCAATCACGCTGCATTTCTAATCATTTACATATCTGCCTGACACGTACTTACATACTTTCATGCCAAGTTTCGTAATAATCCCGCTCTTACTTCTTGGTGCGCAATTTTTTATGGCATTGAGTGTCTTTGTGTATATATATATATATCCAAAAATTCTTAGAATATTTATATGATGATTAATATACAAAAGTGTGCGTTTTTTTTAACTTAAAAAAATGCTCCATAATCTTCCCAAAACGTTTTCGATTGGCATTCTAATTCAAAAACAAACTTTTTTATTTACCTTTCATGTAGAAAAAACTACTGCAGTCACTTTTAAATTTCGAAAGCAAATCTTTTAAGACTTTCGAATTTTAGCAGAATATTTTTTGAGCTACATCTACATACGAAATGTTATGCATCTTTGTAGTACGTTCATTGAATACTTCCTACAAAACGAAATGATTTTAATAAAAATAAATGCTAGGTTCGGAAATAAAATAAAACTTAGCTATTTTGGTAATTTTACAACTGTGGTTAGTTGTAAAAATGAATAACTCAGTATCAGTAACTGTCAAATATTTCATTTATATATATTGATTCAAACAGTTAAACAGTTTGCAAACGAATCGAAAATGTTTTAATTTTTCTTGAATATTTTTATTTCTTTATTATATAAATATTTTCTCTCTTTATTGTAACTATATGAATGCGTAATAACAAAACATATTTTTATTGTATTCTAAGGCTTATATGAAAGACTCATATAAAACTAAACTGGAAAAATTTTCACAAAATTTTGGCTGCATGTTATTGAAATTAAGATAGCTGTATTCAAAATTCTCTTAAATAGGATCTTTCGAAAAGGCAATGTAAAAGTTTTGAATGAAATTTAATCTTTAATTATATGTGCGTGTTAAAATTAAAATAATATATAATTTTTTATATATGCATTATATCACATTCATTAAAATACTAATACTATTGATAATAATTTAAACTGTAAAAATTACATACTAACGTTGTCTTTACCCCCTTTCGAATCAAAGGAATTTAAAAAAAAAATATTTAAGGGGAAAAAATACTTGTACTAAATTTAAGCTTTTTGAAGAAATTTGATAATTTTACCTCAATACAAAATTTTCCTTTAAATATGTTAAAAACCTTTTCTGATACCAATGTAAAATTTCTAAGGATAATTATTAAGCATGTAATAATTATTTTAATATACAGTGACGTCACATATAATAAAGTGTAATTAACAACACTAGCAAGCAAACTTCTGCAGTTTCAAGTCCCTATAATTTACAAAGCATGTTTTAATTAATTTTCAATCTGCATAAAATGTTTTACCTGTATATGCATTATAAATTTAATTTTTATCATATAATTGAATCATAATAAATATTTATAAGAAGAATTTTATATACATAAAAATTCTATCTTTATAAAAATCTGTACTTTGTACATTATTAAACTATATATCACACTGCATATATATATATATATATATATGTATATGCAGTGTTGATATTGATTAGTTTATAATGTGATAAAGTTTAACATGTACTAGTTAATGTAAAGTCAGGGTTTTATTTTGTTTTATCCAATACGTAGAATATATAGAACTGTCAAGATAAATTTTAGTTTTGTTTAATTTTAAAATTTTCAATTGCTGTACGGTTTTACCCACGTAGAATGTAATTTTTCCATTTTAACGTATTAAATTATAACTATACTGCTGGCCATTAAAAATGAAACACCATGAAGGAAATCAATTACAAAAAAGTATTTATTATTCGTATAGCATGAAAAAAAATGATTAAATTTGCAAGCAATTTGGAAGTTTACAGGTGTGCGAAATTAGTAGAAACAACTGCCAGCCCTAGTAGCTGAAATGGCCCTTACACGGTTAGGCAAGGAGTCGAACTTTGTTTGGATGACAGAAATGGGCAACTCGTTCCATGACGCTTCAAGTCTGTGCCATACTTCATCAACAGCTGGAGAGGGGGCGGGGAGCGGACCCGTCTTTCAGCAAACTATGACCAGATGTTTTCAATAGGTGACAGAACTGGAGACCGTGCCGACTAGAGCAACAATCAAATACCCTATGTATCGAGGAAAGTCAGAACAAAGCGTGCAACACGTGGTCTTGCATTATTTTATTGGAAGATGGCGTTTGGCAGGTCTCGAAGATAGAATACAACCACTGGTCATAAGATGTCAAAAATGTATCGATCTATATTCAAGTTATCGTCGATCCAAACTAGAGATGTTGGTATCGTGTACCCAATGGCTGCCCAAGCCATCACACCAGGTGTAGGGCCCTTATGTCGATATCGAATGCAAGCAGGCGCCGAGCGGCGCTCGGAGCCGCCAGACACGTATACGACTATCAGAATACAGCATGCAGAATCGGGACTCGTCTGAAAAGACGACAATGTACCACTCCTGTATCCAGCTTTGTCTCGCAGGGCACCAGAGTCGCCGTTTCTCTATATGATCTACACGATATTCAGAGCAATTTCCGACCTTACAAAGCGCTTTCCGGATGCGAAATCCACAACACAACTTTTCTTTTATGTAGTGCTTCTGATGTCGTTCCCCCTCCTGAGTCGTCTAAATGCACTGAAATACTAAACATTTGCTTATCCTAACATCTTCTTCCTTTCATGTGATTTTGACGTTCGTCAGATCAATCCTTCCTGGTGTTGCAATTTTAATGGCCAGCTCTGTAATTTAATTTTACGCGCACGCAATGTATTTATGATATGATTTTTTTGGGTTCTATCATGGTTTTATGTTGTTATTGCACAACTAACCATGCAAAGGGCGGCGAAACTGGAGAACATTATCGAAATAAGAAGAAACCCAAGAAGGAAAGTTTCAGAAAATATGAGGATGTTATACTTAAGTTTGTGAAAGCTTATTCGGGGGCAACAGAATCTACACCAAGGCCATGAAGTGGAAGTTCTTCAAGAGCAGATACTCGTTAAAAACCAAGAATAAGTTAAAGTTGTACAAGTTCCCTACGCTGGTGACTTGCTAGGGCTAGTAATTAATACTGTGATTACTAGTCCTAGTATACGGCCTTTCGTTGCGATTGCTGAAATTGCGACCCCAGAACAAATCGCAACTACATCAACTTAGTGAAACTTTGTAGAAAACGATATGGAAAAATGGCCTGAAAATATAGATTTAAATATACGATTGCTATTAGTACAGCGAGATCCCGAAGTCTTTCAGAACATTAATACAGACATCGCTGAAGAGCTAACAGTACCACGCATGATTCAATCAGAATTAGACACGAATCTTATCACACTTAAAGCGTTGTCAAGGAGGCGTCTAATACAAGAAAGGTTTCGTTACACATTTACAAAAGTTTTAAGCGCTTAAATGTTTTTTTCCCTCCTTTAGAAGCATCGTGGTTCTCTATGTTGTCGTTTGTTTGAGAACTCAAACTCACAGAACGCATCGAAATTTTATTCTCCTTGACGGGTTTAATACTTTGAAAAAAACTGAACCCTAAAGTCGCCAACCTTGAATCAAAAATCACACACAACCAAATTTTTGCAAATGGAAGGAGTTGGAAACAAGACTTCAAAAAGGACAGACTGATGATAAAAAAGAGCAAGAAGTTGTGGCAAAAGAAAAAAAATGGGATGAAATTCTAACCAGATTGCTTGATAATCATATTTTAAGATTCTAGTCAAAACAAATGTGAACACAAGGAAAACTTGCACGTGGCCCCAGGGAAAATGACCCTAGTGCAAATAGAGGAAATTTTTTAGAACTGGTGAAAAATTACGATTCTAAAAAATTACGACACTGAGAAATTACGATTCTGTTCACTGAGAATATTTAGTAAAAACAAAAATGGACAAAAAAAAAGTTCACTGACATATATGTCACCAGAAATTCAAAACAAGCTTATTGAAAATTTAGGGAATAAAGTTCGCCAAAATATTAAAGGTTAGGTTCAAAAGGCCAAGTATTATTCCATGTATTACCCCGGGTTTTACCGACAAAGATCAAACAAGCCAAGTATTGCGATACATGAAGATTGAGATTCGGAATGTACAAATAGCGCAGTCTTTTATAGATTTCATTGAAACGAAACAAAACAATCGAAGATATTAGTGAAATAATACTATTATGAATTGTAGAGAAAATGCTTACGATAATGCTGCTACAATGGTCGGAATATAGACAGGCGTGCAATAAAGAATAAAACATATCAATCCTAAAGCAGAATTTGTGCCCTGCTCAAATCATTCATTGAACCTAGTTTGCTTACATGCGGCTTCGGTGGAGATTAATTCAGCGTCTTTCTTTGGAGTTGTTATGCTTTTTTTTGTATGTCTACAGACCAATGGGAGGTTCTGATTGCTGCTACAGGCAAGAATTTGGAGAGAGTTCAGGACACACGTAGGAGCGCAAGAGGCGATGCAGTAATATGACACGAAATCATTATAAATGAACTTTGACAATGTTAGAGAAGCTAACAGAAATACATGAAAGCTTGAACACATGAACAGACGCAGGAACTTTGTTAGCCGCGATGCAATCATTTTCGTTTCTGTGTTTTTTGCGTATTTGGAAATTGAATTATGCCCAAAATTATTTGCTAACGGAGTTTTTCATGTGCTCAGAAAATAATGTATGCTTTTAACATCAATTTTAACGTATGCTTTTAACATCAATTTTAACGTATGCTTTTAACATCAAT
>BMAW01045360.1:2922169-3022837 GCA_019974015.1 Nephila pilipes
GTATGCTTTTAACATCAATTTTAACGTATGCTTTTAACATCAATTTTAACGTATGCTTTTAACATCAATGTGCTCAGAAAATAAGCGTCATATAGACAGTATTGGAAAAGAAATGAGAATAATCCGTGGGCGAGGCTTCAAGTTAAGCTAAAAGCTTGTGTTTAGAACTTGGTATTTTTATTGAGCCTCCAAGACTAATTAGAAGGCACATTTTTGGCGACGAAAGTAGAAATGTCGGCTTACTACAAGAAGATGATTTAAAACGAAAAATGTTTTCTTCATTAGATAGAGTAACTACTGAAATTTGAAAAAGATTCAAGTAGCTTCAGAATTTTGTTAAAAATATGCTTTGCTAGGGCCTGCAATAAAATTGAGCGTCGATAAGGAGGAACGCAACCTCAACCAAACTCCTCAAGATATTGACAAAGAAATGTTTAAGCTTAAAGGCGTGTGCTTTCACGCTTTCGTAGCTACAACAGACTAAAGAAAGAACTTATTGATTCCAACCCACTGGGCTTATTTAAGTTTATTTTTGAGCACAAATTAGAAGGAGTGAACCTAAGTTTTTATAATTCTGAGAATATTCCCCACAGCTAACATAAATAATGGGAGTAGTGAGAGAAGCTTGTCTAAATTGAAAATGGTTAAAAATAATTTAAGATCTACAATGTGTGTGTATATGTGTCCACTTGAAATTGATAAATTTAGCTATTTTTACAATCGAACATATGGTACCTATTAACATGGACTAATGTATTAGAAAGTTGGCGTTAAACAACGCAGAATAAAATTTTAATTTAAGAAAGAAATTTGTTTTGAATCCATTCGAAATAGTGACAGAATATCCAGAATTTTAACTGATTCTTTACGCTTAATTGCGAAAATAGGGGGGGAGGGTAAATTTATGGTTCGCCCCGGGAAATGCACCCTGAAAAGCAGAATTGCACTCTGAGCCACTGGATATGCCAGTGATCTCAACTATTTCGCGCACATTGATTTGTCGATCATTCAAAACCCTATCGTTGGTTTGTCAATCATTCCAGGAGTAGTCGTTTTCACTGGACGTCCCGAACGATGTTCATCTCTTGCGGATGTATGGCTACATTTAACCTCATTTACCTATTTATAAACAGTTTCAAACACTGGAGCAGATGTGCCATGAACTTCATCCAGCTCAGCTTTGATATCTTTCGGTGTTAAGCCTCTTAAATATAACTGTTTAATCACCGCTCGAAACTCAGTTTTTTTTCATTTTGCAAAATTAACATATGTTTTTTGTTTCAATCAACAACAAAAAGGAAACCATATGATAAAAATAACTGAGACTTAGATAACTGTCTAGTGAGTCATAATGCTTTCTAAAAACAAATAATTTTCGATGCTTCTAGGGTCATCTTTTTTTTGATTTTCTAAAGACTTATTGAACGATCTTTGTATATGAAAACAAATGGAGTTCGGAGTTGGTGGTTTTCGATCTCGTGGTAGGGGAGAGAATTGGTGACCTTGGAAAGCCAGCAGAGTTTTGAATCTAGGACCATTGGGTCCGAAGAAAAGTTGACCGGTCGCTTTTTGCTGCACCTGTATAAATGACGGTAAAGGAGACGCCCTACTCAGGCTAGTTAATAAGGCGTTTTTAAAGGGCGTTGTTGTTGAAGACAGTCGCTGCAAGAGAAGATATAGAAATTATATATATTTTTAAGAGAACAAATTGAAGAAAGGGATAGTTTCCAAAAATAATTCCATTGATTCAGAAGAAAATTTAGAAGTATGAGTCAGTAATTAGACGAACGAACGAAAATTAGATTGTCGACGAGGTCCAGCGTGTTACTGTTTATGCTCAAGCATAACAGAAACTAAGTTTAACTGCGCGGGTTCTCACGCGCTTTTCCTTACAATTAAATTTTTGAGATACTTTATTAAGCTATTTGATTTGTGTGAGAAATTCTCATTGCGATTGAAACGTGACTTATGTTAATTAGTATTATTATACAAGAAGGGTATTAAATCAGAGATTCGAGTAATTAGATTGGTGGACGTTAAATCTGGTCGAGGTCCCAAGTCCTGTGGATGTGGAGAGGGAAAAGCCAGTTTAGGTGTTGCGGCAGCTCTCTTCAACGGCAACGCCAGAAGTTAAAACGCCTTAATAACTAGCCGGACTGGGACGTTTCTTTTGGTTTGGTTGATAAAGGCGGAACAAAAAGCGACCTGTCAACTTTTCTTGGGACTCGTTGGCTAAGGACTCGAAACACCACCGACAATAAAAGTCAACTCAGCTTCTCCTCCATGGTAGCAGCTAAAGCGAAAGTATCGTCCTCGTCACTTGACCGAGATTCAAAATTACGAGATCTGTCGCCAACAGCCCTTATGTTGCTTCTCTGTGTGGCGTTAACAACCGAAATCGAGGAATAAGAGTGAGATAATTAGATGTTGAGGAATTAATGAAATTAACGAGCATGTTACATGAGTACGAGCAAGTGTGAGATGATATTCTAAGAGTGCATACCTGACTCGGATCCCTGGACTAGAAGTCCTATTGGAATTGGATCCAGTTTGTTCAAACCTACTATTTGTTCATATTAAGTAGAATTTTAAATTATAATTCGTTAAGGCTCTCATTAGCCGGCCTTTTTGATTTCGTGAATTGAATGTTAATCATATGGAATCTCTACTACTGTCCTCAAATCTATATTATTTTGTGTCGATGCACTTCTGTCCGACTCTTGTGCCATAACTCAATCAAATACAATTAACTCTAAAAGTCATTAACCTACAAAAGGATTAGACAAATCTCACATAACTATTTATTTGACAATCTAGCAGTATAATGTCTGAGCGATATGAGCTCTCCTTGATAACACCCTAGATAGATTCACCCATTCAACTAATAGTGAACTAATAGTCTCTTACAAAAATCTCTCCAATTGAGGCTGACTTGATTTCTCGACTCCGTTGAGACAGCTATCGCCCGTAGCCACTCTTGATACCATCTACCGCTTGTAAGGCATACACTCAGCGCTAGTTCCACTCGACCTCTATCCTCAAAATTTCCCTTTGCTTATATACTCTCCTACCTAGCTCATTTCATTTTATTTCTACCTGCCTCTAATTAGAATAATAACGTTTCATTTTGGTTGGGAAGAAATTATTTCGTGCAATCAATCTCAATTAAAGTCCCCAAGGTTAGTGTAGAGAAAATCCCGAATAGCCCGACGTCACAATTTTAACTATTTGAATGCAAAAAAATGAATCCGAAAGAGCCAAAAATAGTGAGGATTTTTGCGGAATTACATTTCTTCCCGATTATCAAAAATATTTTATTATATTTTGTAAAGACCGAAAAACCTACAAAGGAATAATTAAAACAGAGGTACAAATATTTTTAAGAATCGGTGGAAAAATGTAATTCGGCAAGAACCTTCATTATTTTTTGCTTCTTCGGATGTATTTTTTTGCATTCAAATTGTAAAGATTTGAGGACGGTTGTAGAAATTCCTTTGAATTAACATTACGCTCAAGGAATCAAAATGGCTGGTAAGCGGGAGTTTTGAGGGACTTGATTAGCTAAACTCTCCCATTCGCAATACAATTGGTTTGTGACCATTCTGAAGCTAGAATAAATTTGGTTAAATATTATTTTAACCCACTTTTTATTGTGCTATTATACCTCATTGTGTAAAAAGGAATGCTGATCTATTACCAAAAATAGCGTGTTTAAATGCCAAAAAGGAATAAAAATACAAAGAGAAAATGAAAATAAAAACCCATTACTGCTAAAATGCAGAAACTTCAAGAACGCTTGAGGAAGACCCATTGAATGCAATTAAAGGCTTATAATAAAATTGTATTTAATTTAACATTATATTTAGCTTACGAGGATTTGAATGTAACGTTTCCCCAATAGTGAGTATAAGTTGGATAATTTTTAATTTTATGTTATAAAATTGTTCTCTTTATTTGAGGGGAAATTAATTGCATCTATGGCCCTTGTGAATCAATAGAATTATTTCATTGATTTTCATAGTAGCGTAAGTACATGTATAGCTATGTAAAACGCTTTATTTTTAAAACATTGATTGTTATGCTATTTGGGTAAGTACAACCTTAGAAATATAAAAACATATCACCATGTTATATCACTTATCTGTATTTTACAACGTTTTTCTGAATTTCACTTGGTGTGTGAGTGTGTGTGTGTGTCATCAAATTTTCGATCGTTAATTTAACCAACTTCCCATCAAGCTAGAGATTTGAAATTTTGGGAATCGTTCGTACTGTCCTAACAATGCAATATTTAGACGTTTGCGAGAAGTTTTAACTAATATTTCAATAATTTTAATAAGTCAAAATATTCTTTCCTCTTGGCGCTTTTAGGATTGAGGAAAAAATATCTTTCCCCCTCTGGGAACACCGGGCACTCCCCACACCACATGAGGCCTCGTAAAACTATTGTACTCACAAAGGGGAGATACTATCTCCGAGATAGTAAGGGTTGCTGACTTTTAGACAGTAATCATTCGCAAGAAAGAAAGTTTCCAATATTTGGCACCATGTCTTATCACAATAATTTTTTCTGAATTCTGGTTCCCATTTTTTTTTAATAGAATGGCTTACAAACTTTCAAATGCATGTTTTGATTTTATGAGTATTATGAATTTTTTAATACGCTCACAAATATCTCTTTTTTAGTAAATTTTAAAGTTAAAAATAACCAACAGTTTTAACTAATATTTCAATAATTTTCTTTTTCTTTTTCTTTTTTTTTTTTTGCCACCATATAAAAACGTTGTTTTTAAAAACGTTGGTTTTTATATCGAATTATTTAAATTTACTTAAAGGTAAATCCTTAAATATCTTGATTTCAATAAAATGAACTCGAGCATCTTTCAAAATAAACAGGTAAAATATTACAATTAATAAAAGGTGAAGTACCTTCTTGAGAGTTAAGAAAAATTAATTATGGATTTTATCCTTTATGTTCGCGAAATTATGTTTTTATTTAAAAGCACTAAAACTTTCAGCCAACAAAATTCAAATCAGAAATCTGATAGAATATTTGTGGAAATAAGTATTATTTGTATTCGTGAGGAAAAGGAGTTTTTCACGTTAAACACGAACAAAATGACGATTCTTCCGAGTTTGTTAGACAGTTGAAAATATTCGAAATAAGTCCCTATTTGAACAACTAAATAACGAAGAAAAGTACCCTAAAAATCTTGCTTCTTCCCCCCCCCCCCATTTTTAAAGTCTTGACCCCAGATATATATTATTTGTGGCAGCATAGCCAGATTTGGCTTTCATTTTTTCAACGAGTCCGCGTTCATTTTACGAAATAGATTAGCAACCTGCACGTTTCATTCCCCCCCGAATTTCTCAAGGACAGCGGTAATTTAGTTGTCATGGTCGCGGACCTACGGCCGGCGATTTTCGTCAAGTCGTGCGATCGATCTTTGAGGCCACAAAGACTCGCCGTGTAGCCAGGGCTGATGCATGTCAAATCTGTCGATTCCCAAAGTCCTCCCGTGGACATAGTGTGGAAGTCAGGAGAGGATGGTGTCAGCTGAAATGTCGTCCTCAAAAGTCGCTGTTCGAGTGGAAAATGTCGTTGACTGAGGTTCAAAATTACGAGGTCCGTCGCCAATAGCTCTCTTGCTGCTTTTAGTGTAACGTTATTAAAACGAAACAACCAAACCAAACACGAATTCCTCAAAAGCAGTAGATAAGAAAGATTGTAGAAGAAACTAAAATATATTAAGGTGAAATGAATTGAGTTGAGAGAGTCTACACATTGTAATTCTGCTGTATAGTTGCTGACACTAATACGCTAGATTGGGATTTAGATTCAGAAATTGTTGTAATTTTTTCATTTATATTCATCAGTCTTCTGCGTCTATTATTTCTGTTATTCCGTTATATCATATATATATATATGATTGGATGTAATAAATGATTATAAAATTTTCAGAAAAATTTTGTTGGGGGAAAAATGAACAGCATTTTTTTTTACTAAAAAAAAATACTCGGAACTATGAAAAGAAACAACATTGGACATGGATAGGAAGTGTAGTTAGAAGGATGGCCAGGAGGGGAAGGCCTTGGAAGGGAGCGTTGAAAGGGTTAAAAGGCGTGCTGCTGTTGTGGTCTCATGCACTAGTTTGGTGTGAGGGAATAATTGAATTCCGGAACTAACTGTTGATCTGTAGGTATATTACAGACCTAAAATTGTCCGCATATAACGACCTAAAATTTATCTTCTTACATTTTTGAATTTCTTATCCGAATTTTAGTTTTATACAAAGCAAATTACGAATAATTTATATATTATTTTTACTTAAATATTTCATCATAATATAAACAAAAAAATTTCACAGGTATAAATTTATTTATTATAAACATAATTGTTATTGGAAGGCTATTTAATACATAAAAATTCGTGTTATTGTAATTTAATTTCAGATACGTATAATTAATATCACTATTATATTATTTATTCATA
Organism: Nephila pilipes; assembly: GCA_019974015.1. Taxonomy (NCBI): domain Eukaryota; kingdom Metazoa; phylum Arthropoda; class Arachnida; order Araneae; family Nephilidae; genus Nephila; species Nephila pilipes. Next base: position 2,928,663 of record BMAW01045360.1, read on the forward strand.
TAGTTAGTTAATTAAATTTATCATTACCGATATTATAAACAGAATTTTATGGTAATAAAGTCTATGCAATATTATTAATCGAATGAATTAATAAAATAAAATAAAAATTAGTAATTAATGGAAATTTTCTTATAATCACTGTATGAGTAATTATTAACAATTACATATCTTTATACAACATAAATCAAATTTTTAGCAAAGCCCATGGTATTGAAACAGCCCGCAACTAATAAAAGTATTGATTAGCTTACCATCGAGAAGACACCTGGAAGACCTGGTAGCGATGAATTGGCGAAAAACTCGCTTAGGTTTTTGGCGCCCTTTCGTCTACTCGAGTGCAGTAACCCTGGAGGAGCTCTCTGATTTGCCCGAAAGTTGGAAGATACATTCCCAGAGTAGATAGAACGGTGAAACATTGCCGCATGTCGGCCGTGCGCGTTGTGGTGTGTGTTGTTTATCTCGCGTGTTGGATATTGTGCACTTGACCGCTACATCCATAGACCATGCCACACGCATCAGAAATTCCATGCAATGATGAGTTAAAAGTTTATCGTGTCGAAGGGGTTGGCGAGGAAGAGGAACGGTCCTCTGCCGAAAATCTCAAGGATGTCAAAACCAGCCTCGTTACTGAAGAAGAGGTAGGCGTGTTGATGGTGTCTTCTTTTCTTTTTGGAAATCTTCGAGAGAAGTACAAACAAAGAACTCAACTTGTGATAACGTTCTTAAAAATCATCTTTTATTTGTGTGTTTCAGGCAAAGAATGCGACGAATTTCTCGTCATCTTCGAAATCTCCGAGACCTTCTGCAGAGCCGAGCGGCCCTGCTTCTCTACATGGTAAGTTTTGTGCCGGACTTCTTTTTTTTTGCTTTTTTTTATGTGTTTGAAACGACCTTGACCGGGATTGTTTCGTTTTGGCGTTGCTCACCATGTGTTTATATTTCACTTTAGAAGATCCTCTCTTCACACCTCAGAATGAATTTTCATCATTCGAATGTGTTAATTGATCCAAAGTTTTTTACTTCGATAGATTATGTTTTGAAAATTGTCCCAAAGTATTACTTCGATAGATTGTGTTTTGAAAATGATGTAAGACTCCCCAAATCAAAAATCTTCTAAGAAATTGTGTTTGTTTTTAATCTCATTGCATATACTTATTTCAGAGAGATCCCCTTTAAAAAAAAATCAATGTAATGAAAGTGTTTTGAAAATGATGAAAGACCCCCCCTCCTAATCGAAAATCTTCCCCAAATGTTATAAGAAATAGTGTTTGTTTTTAATCTCATTGCATATACTTATTTCAGATAGATCCCCCTTTTTTCAAAAAAAATTAATGTAATGAAAATTGTCTGCTGAGATATTGTTTTGAAAATGATTCAATCCCTTTTCCTGAAATTTACATCTATGTTTTTTGTCTAGAATTTCGGTATTCATTCCTCTAGCTAATATTTATTTTGATCAATTTGTTTCTTGAAAATTGTATTGTTAGAATCGTATTTTGTTTAATTATGAATTGTCACTTTTTAGTAATTTAAAGTGTTTTATTTTAATAAAATAAATCTAACAAGCTTTTAAATTTTAAATAAGCAATATAACTTAATATTTTAAATTCGTCAGTTGTTTGTGCCATGTTAATACTGAGAAATAACTGTTTTAATTTAATTAGACAGAACAAATACAAATTGTTTGCCAATTGAAATTAAAGGCATTATTTAACCTTTGTTGTTATATCAAGTGATACCCAATAACCATAACGAAATTTTTTTTAAGTAAAGTATGTTGATCTAAGAGATTGATTTATAGTTTATGTTTGTGTGATAAATTTAATCGAAGGAAATGCACATTAGTAAATTTATGTATGAATTATACATGTTCTTGTGAAAACCTAAATACTAAAAGTAAATTGCTAATATGATATATTATATATCTTTCAATGAAATAAATCTGGAAGTCTAATTTGAAAAAAATATCATGTGTTTTTCTTTCTTTCACTGAACATTTCATTATTTCAATAATAAGATTGAATGAATTATGTTAAAAAATATAATATAAAGTTTAGGATAATTTTTGAATTTTTTTCTTTTGGTTTTTAATTCCCCCCCCCTTTGGTTAACAATTTGGTTAAAAATTTATTCATTAAATATCATTCACGTATTTTTAGTTGGTTCTGCAAATAGATGATTCTTGTAGTAGTTCTGTATCTTTGAACTTTGTTTTGTAAGATGCAAATGTGATGTACTGAATTATATCATTGAGGTTACAGGTTTTTTTTTTTGGAGGGGTGTGTGTGTTTTTAAGCAATGATTTTTCATGTATGAATAATACAAGATTTATCTCAAGTAAATATGCCTTTTACATTATACAAACAATTATATTTTTGAAAAGTAAAATTTTACTTGCAATTTTTAATAATGCAGATTACAAGATTGTTATATGTAAAATTTAAAATATTAATTTACTTACATAATATTCCAGTTACTATTATATAATTTGATTTGAATGTGTGGGCTGGTGTTCCATCTTGTGTAAAAAATGTTGCGGTTCAATATATATTGTATGTCAATGTACAAAATATGGAAAAGTAATTTAATCTTGAGCTTTTTTGTTGAGGTTCAGGGGAAAAAAAGTTGGAATAGTTTTTTTTATTCTAAGCTATTTTATAACTTTGTGATTTTTTTTCTTCGTATTTATTAAAATATATTTACTGTATCTTACAATTACCCATTCCCCAAATCTGTGTTGATTTTGATGCTATTTCTCGAACTTTTTGCTTTATTGAAGAATACAAATGCTAGATTTTATTGCTAACATAAGTGTGCTACTATTAACTTATGGGGAAAAAAAAACCTCTGGATATTTGTAATACATTTCTCGTATTTAAACAATTAGATTTTGTTTTGAGTGTAAATAATGCAAAAAATTGATTTTGATTTCCTGTTCCTAATGCGCTCATTAGTCTAAATAAAGTTTACTTTGATTTCTCTTTCTGGTCAAAAGTAAATGTTTGGCCCTTTTGCATTTGTAGCGATACATTGTTTAAACTATTTATGTTCATAAGTTCTTTTACATTCTTTTATGATTTTTTTGTATACATATTTCCTTCCTTGACCAAATTGAGATCTTGTGTCTTTATCAACAGAATATTTGCTTAATATTTGACATATTCATGATAGTTTTTAGAATTTTTAAAAATGCTTTATTCCATGTATAAATAAATTATATTAGTTATAATTGGCACTAGGCATTAAGAAATACATGCTGGAATGCTATTCGACAATCTCTTGGTTCTAAAATTTTATATATAAAAAATATAAATCAATTATTGTATTCTAGAAATATCATCTGCAATTTAAAATGTATAATTGATAAGTTTATAAGATTCATTCATGATTCAAAGTATGATATATTTAAATATTTTATAATTAATTTATGATATACTTAAAAATAGATAATATTTGAATTTAAAAAATGAAATATATTTGGGCCAACAAAACTCACCCAGGATGAACACTGATAATTATAGACAAATCTATATAATATTCTATCCACATTTTATATATTAATAAACTACAAAACATATTGTTGATGTATTGCAGCATCTGTATTTTTAGAAATTAAATCCTGATTACATTATCATATATATCTAAACATATTTTTGGTCTATTGAATCATATTTTGGTGTTTTTCGTGAGATTATGAAATGAAAAATTCCATAGAAGATAAATTTAAAAATGAAAAGTCAATGCAACTTTTGTTATTAGACATAATTTGTGATGTATCAGAATGATTACATTATAATTCATCATCCACACACATTCACTCAGTGCTTCCTATGGTTTTACTTGTACTGTAAGATACTGTTTTAAATCATTTGGAATGAAATTTTCATCGATATTATAATATTTTTCAAGTAAGCTTTTATGAAGGATTTTTTATAATTCGTATATCAAAAGTTTTATTTTTTTTTATAAATCTTGTTTATGAGTAATTAAAATATTATTAAAGTGATTTATTAGATTTTGTGCTTTTAAGAACAAAACCTTCTGAAGATGAGGTTTTGTCTTTTATTTATGCCTTTTTCTTCTTAGGTTTTCTTTTAAATTAAAAAAAAAAAAGGTTTGGCACATTAGTTAAAAGATGGAAATGTTGATGTAAAATATAATTGTTCTTTATAATTTTTTAACAAAACAAAAATACTTTGAGAAGATTATGCTTAAGGCTGATCTATTTTTTAAAATTATTATTTTAGTTTTTTGAATTTAAGTTTTCAGAAGGATTTTTTTATTTGAATACAGAAAAGGAATTTGAAAAACCTTTGCAGGTAGGGTTAAAATATATTAAATAGTTTTAAGGTATTTTTCTTGAATAATTTTCTGGTAGGCTTTTTTTCCCTTTGCTCTATGAAACTGTCACTTATTCTTTCATTCACAATCAGTTTTCTTTAAAAAATACATTCAGTTGCATTACAAGCAATTGAAATCAATGTTGCTAGACCAGGACTATGCTATCCACAAGGCTGAGTAGACTGAAATCCAGGGGTCTAACAGAAATAAAGGGCCTGTAAATGTTATTTTGACAATCCCTGTATGGACCTGATTATATTAGACAGGGTATTAAGGACACAGAAGTTTTCCAAAATTTGATATGGTCTTATGTAAGACATATGGGTACATAAACATTAAGAAAATGCTGGAGCACTTACATTAATCTACTGCAAGAAAAAAAATTGTTTACGAAATCTCGGATTTTTAGCTTCAGTGACGTCACGGCAATATGGAGCATTGCTTCTCTTTCAAACCTTTGCCGATTTTTGAATACTGTGTAGAACGAAAAATGTTCTTTCACAAAATATGTTGAAAAGTAAATCATAATTTTCATTGCTCTTTCACGCAGCATTGAACTAGTTGTTCGCTCAGAATATTAAGATTTTCTGAAGTTATTATTCTTATTTTATAATTAAATGAAAACATATAAAATACAAATAATGTCTGGCCTTTTTGTGGATCACCAGAAATTTCGTACCTCTTGACAGACTTAGTGCAATAGCAAGCTAATATTTTCTGCTACTGTAAAGTTTTAACAATTAATTCTGTGTATTAAAAAGAAAATTTAATTACAGAGGAGTAAGTTCATTCCGTTCTTCAGTAATAACTTGTACATTTGTAATATTTCCGATATCAAACTACGTATCTTTTTCAGCTTTATTTGGCGAAGATAATCTCTAACTATAATCTCAGTGCCTCTTAATTCATTCATGAAGAAGTTATACATTTTCGATATTGGAGTCTCTTTGTTATCATTTTGATGTACTTGTAGAACTAGAAGCAAGCATTTTTGATCTTGAAACAATATTCGGCCTGGAGTAATTTAAACATGGTTTTCAAAAATTTGCTACAAAGCTTTCACGTAGAGTGTATTTTAATTTCTAAATTAAAAGAAATACACCATTTTGTGTCTTACCCGTGCCCTTGGTAGAAAACCGCAGGTCATACATATAAACGCTTTAATAATTATAATTAAACGGGTGGACACTATTTTGTGATTCTGAAATGAATAAATTTGGTCTTGCTCTTAACATTATTTGGGGTTTGAAAATCTTCAAAATGCGATTGAAAATTAAATTTATACCTCACCCCTCAACTTTGAACCTAATAAAACCCGAAAAATATGAACACATCTCAAACATATGGCTAGGCGATTTTTTCGGAAATTAATTAAAAGTTAATGAACAGAAGAAAACTAAGCACAATAGCAATTAATACAGTACTCGTACATCATGTAAAGGTCACAATTTCTCATGAAAAAAAAAAAAAAAATAAAATACATTGTCCTAAAAATATATGGACGAATAGTTTTATACATTATAGTTCCAAATTTTGAAACTGGTGCAAATAAATTTGAAAACCTGATCAGACATGCTTGCAATTAAGGTAATCTGGTCTATTTGCTACTCGTAACTCCGACAGAGGTGAAAATTGGCATCTATGTTAAGGTGACCAGATTTTAACATTCGAAAAGCGGGACACCATTGATTGGGGAGGGGGGAGCTGATTAAAAATTAGGTACCTAAATAAATTACTTATCAAAATCATCTGAATAGCTTATTGTTGATATCACTTGTTTAACTAGCAAACGCACGCAGTACGATGTGTATCGTATGAGAGACAGTTCTAAAACTCAATATGCGAAGGCGTTACTTCGTGGACGACCAACAAACTTCTTACACCCTGACCCTTCTCCTCTTTAAAATTCCCCTCCGTTTCCAATTTTTGTATAAGATGTAATTACTTTACAACAATGTTCCAAATGATGCTAGATCGTTAGCGGAACATGTTGCCATAAGAATAAAATCTATAGAAGTGTGTACAGTGTTCTCCATTTTACAGCTACAAAATGTTTTTGTCGCTGCCAATGCCAAAAAATGCCACTGTTCATTAAGCCCAAACAATGGTGGTCGTATTCTAGCAACTGAGCAAGACGAACTTTGATAAGCAGCTCCTGATAATCAGTTCTCCACAATTATTTTTATTAGTGAAGTTTAACATTATAAAATTTAAAAAAATAAATAAAACTCATATCCTGGTGAAATAGCTACATTGAAGCCGAAAACCGTGTATTCCCTTATCATTCAACCGCCTTCCCTAGCTTGTCGTGCATTCCTTCTAAAAATCGGGACTTTCTTAAAACCTCGAAGGACGCATGATAAATCATTAAAAATCGGGACGTCTGGTCACCTTAATCTATGGGCATATGCATCTCGTGCTAATATCTCCCATTTTTCCTTTGGGTTAGGATCCGAGCTACTAGTTAGCCACTCCATAATGGGCATTTGATCTTCTATAAACCAAGTTTTAATTGATACAGATATGTGGATTCGAAGCGGGGTTCTAGTAATAGGCCCAACCATTTGTGCCAGCGATGTTGATTATCTTTTCATCGCTGAAGAGAACAATTAAACATTTATCTTTCCAATGTATGTTCCTTTGATGTCCACTTAAAACTGTAAATCACTTGCAAATACCTAACATTTTATGAGCAAACCACGGACTTTTTTTTTTTTTTTTTAATACTTGAATTGATTCAGAATTAAAATCATTGCTTACTGTTCTCGTGGTGCTGTTGGAGATGCAGCACACTACATCCTTGATGGTACCTATATCATGACCTTTCACCTTACAAAACCAGCTAAACAATAATTTTAAAAATGTTGAACCGTGTGTGAGAATCAAAATTGCACTGAGATTATGTATATAATTGGTTTCTGTCAATTGCACGGGGATAGATTTAATCTAATTATTAAGGAATTTCTGATCTAAAAGTTTTTCCAGGGGACCTGATTGAACGCTCCAATCATCAATTGGGAGATTATAAAAAAATGAGAGAAAGCATAGAGAGAGTACAATAGTTGGCAGAGGGTATGATATTTAATTTCTAGGAGTCGTTTTTTCATTCAATAGGTAAAAGAGGGTTACTAAAAAATAGTTTCCACTTCTAAAATATGAAAAACTAAACACATTCAAAGGGATAATTTTCGTAGACTTGCACAACGATGTATTTTTATTGTGTGCGAGTTACAAATTTAGAGATATTTTGGTAATACGTAAAATATTTCTTTGTAAAACTCGAAATATTTTGAAATTTACTTCTTTTTTTTAAAAAAGAATTTTCAAAAGTGCTGTATGTTATTAAAGGCGCATGAAAGTTAAGATTATGGTCAAAGGATATGTCGAGGGAAAAATTTGTACTACTAATGGATGTGAGATATATTGAGCAGTGGTTGCACTTATGCAGCAGACGTAATTATTTTGTAATAGCAAAGTGTAGAGTTATTTCTATTCATTTATGGTAATTTGGCTCATGAAAATAATAATAATAATTGTCATTGACTGAAAAATAAAATCATAGAATTGCAAAGATAAACAAAAATGAACACCTTTAAAAAAAATCCATCGGACAGTAGTTTAATAAAATTTGAAAATCATTTGTTCTAGCATATTTGTCTTTAATTGTATTTATAGCAGTTAAATATATGTCAGTATTAATGTGATCCTTCAGTGCCCCCTTTCCCATTCGCGGTTTTGGTAGCTGAGTAGTAATGGTTGCGAGCTCATGACTCGCGATCCGTCGTGTAGTGGGACTGATGCTCATTAAAAACTATCGAGGCTCAGAGTCCTTACGTTGAGATGATGCAGGAGTTTTTAATGTGGGGTGCCAGCGCTCAGATGTCGTCTTCGTCACTTGACCAAAGTCCAGGATTTTGAGTTATGCCTCTAATAACTTATGTTTTTAACGTTCTAAACATTATTCAAGCACCCCCCCCCCATCGTTTACCGAAGGTCTGTCCAACCCAAAAGACTTTAATTTTGGCACTTTTAACGCTTATTAAAATATTCTCACGTTTAATTAAAATTTTCATGTCACTACTACTTTCACCTTTAGAGTTGTGAGAAACGACTATTCCTCCCATAGCCCTATTAGAGAAAACCAGAAAATTTAGTAATTAATTATGAAAAATTATATTTTATTGAATTAAACATATTTGTACGAAATATATTAAAAAAACTGCCCTGTAATTGCAACACAATGCAGGTGTTAAATTATTAGCGATTAAAAGACACTGAGCTGTGAGTCTGTTTGGATTAATTCGTTTTTAGCTCAAATATATTAGGCTAGAGGCAGATAGACTGGTTGCTGTTGTTTCGCATGATTCGCTCATCGCATTCCCTTCCCGCGTCGCATAGTTTGGCTTTTGCTCCATAAAACTCCACTGTCACTCCTGCTCCGCATTACCTTCCTGTTGCATTTTTCCCACCGTCACATTCCCTTCCCGCCCTCTTCCACCTAGACAACCAGTTAAATCTAGTTTGGGCAGTGTACCTGGTTCGTGCCCAACGAACTTTATATTCATTCACTTTCGTGCTATTCAGTTGGTTTGCTGGTGAGATATTCGTTGTGTATCGTCCACTCACTCACGACGGCCCGCGTGCTCAATTTTGTTATTGTTTTTGAACAATAATATAGAAGAAAATTTTTTGACTACAGCTGAATCCATGTGCCAAATATTCCCATAGGAATGAGATATACGAACGACTTATGGTGGAATATTCTTCATCCAGTTAAGGATAGTACCCTAATAAAGAGCGCTGTTGTATTTTTATTAGAATATTGTTGTCTTACAATAATTTATTTATCTACAGGTAAGCCATTTGAACATCAGCATTTCCTGCCTCCTACGCCGTATGGCTACGTCGTAGCACCATATCATCCCCATCCGAATGGACCTTACGGTGCTATATCTATGGTAAGTCATTTCTCTACGATTATGATTTTTTCTCTGCTTGTATAAACCGTCTGCTTTATTGTTTTTTTTTTTTTTTTATGAAAGGAATTTTAAAAAAATTACAAGATGTTTAAAGGAGGGAAAAATAGCTATATAAATATTAAACGTAAATGAATACCATCGAATTAATCAAAAACATTAAACTTTAATAGTATTGAGTGAATCTATAGCGATTCAGTGACAAATTGCGGAAGTGTTTAAGTAAAAGCGATATGTGCTTTGAAAGGCATGTTAGATTCACGAGTCAATGTAAACTTGCTTTTGATAATCATTATGTTTGATTTGGATTCATAACAGTCACACGGAACGATTGAAGGATTTTTGAAGATAAAATATTTTGTGCTCTGTGATTTGTAGAGAAATGGATTTTCATTAGTAGGAAGGGGAAAATTAATATTTCTTATTATGAAGGAATAAATTTCATTACAAATTGTAAACTTTTTCTGAAACATCTGCATTATCTTTATTATTAATTTCGCATTTGTCATCAAAACGATAAAAAATATATTAAAATAACTCGAGAATGATTGAAATAAAAAAAAAAAATGAGAACAAAACGAAGCCTTCTAAAAAATAGCTAAAGGGGAAGAAAAGTGGAACATTTTTCAGCATAAGCATTTTTTTATTGATTATCAAACGTTTATAATAAAAAAAAAGTGAGAGGGAGAAGAAACGTTTTCTAGTATCGGCCGAGCTAGCATAAAGATAAATCAAAAGGTATGTTAAAACAGCAGGGAAAACTGAGAGAACTGTGCTGAAGGGGCGATTTGAAAATTCTTTCCATTCATACTTCGTAGGCGTGGGGGACACACTCAACACACCTTTTTTTTTTTCTTTCCTTTTTTTTTCTTCCTCGACTACCCCAGGGGGCTGGTGCCCATTGTTCTGCTCTGAAGGAGCGTGTCCTGGAGTTAAACTATTCGACACTTAAAGAAAGTGTTCCTGAAAAAGCGAATGCAGAAGGGACAGGGGAAAAATGTCATTGTTAACATGAACTGAAGGTTGGGCTCTGATTTCCGAGCTCCTAGTTTTTACAACGATGGCTTGGTGAATATTTCTTTTAAGTACACATTTTCAACAACCTATATGTTTGTATTTGTAGTTAAGCCTGCCAATCAATTTTACGTCTGTGTATTATAACTACAGTGAAAAACGTTTAACATGAAATTCAGGGGATCGAAAAATTTCGTGTAAATGTTAAATTTTATAAATTTACAATTTAGCGTTAACAATGCCGAACTCTTGACAGATTTCCGTTTTTCATTAAAAGCCTTAAGTAGCTCCATTTTGATCGAAATAGCGATTTGTTTTTGCTCCGATTCCATCGCTATTGTACTAGTAAAATATTAGTGTATTTAAAATGCGGGAAATACACTGATTCCGACACAAAGTTTTCCAATTTTGATACCGAAATCGAAAACTGACCAGTAGATTGAAGTATTTTAGCGATGACATTGCTTCTATCTGCCCAAAGACAAGCGTAACCTAGCAACAGTAGTAACTACTGTTTATTTTGCTCGGTCTGACGCCAAAAATAAACCAAAAATCTAGGTCCCAGGAGCTAAATCTTTTCGTGTTAAGCGATTTTTGTTTCGTGTTAAAAAGAAATATATGAAATTACATCGTATTTGTCGGGTCCACAGTATTATTGCGTGTTAATTGATTTTTCATGTTAAGCGCTTTCGAGTAAACTAAACTGTATTAAAGTAGAAAATTGCATATTTATTGTATATTTCAAAAAAATTTTACTACCACATTGTAATAAGCGATTCGTATGTCTCTTAACACACGAAAAGAATTAACATTGGTGTTGCGACATTTTAGTTCCCGTAAACGTGTTCTCCGAATTTAGGTCCTATTCCTTAGCATTTGATGATGGCAATATTGCCATAGCTATTGCTATATCTAAATGAAATGCATGTTAGTTAAATATTATTCATGTTTTCATCTTTAGCCAAATCTGCTAGTAATGTAAATAAATCTTACGTAGTTAACTTAATATCAGTTTAGATCTATAAACCTATTTGATGCGAATGAATAGATTTCAGCCTTTTTAGAATGGTCATAACTCATTTTTGCTATGTCACCAACTTTTGTCGGATAAAATTTATTGTTGAGAAGTGCGATATTTTATCCATTTTCTGCAACTCATTTTTAATTTCAGTTGTTTACTTGGACGAAATTAATATTAACACGAGAAGAGAGAAGAAAACGTTTTTGTCGATTATTATACAAAATCGGTCATTTAAGAAAGAAAAATTCATGTAATGCTCTATTTTTAAAAAAACTGTAAATTAAGATATGACTGCTAAGAAATCACCGGGTGCATTTTATTATTAAATATGCAGGGTTATTCAAAATAATTTATCCGATTTCAAAATTCGATATTTTCGAAAATAACGACTCAGAATGATAGTAATTAATGTATATTAAAGAAAATTGTGGAATTTTTTTTTACAAGTGTTCGATATAACTTCCTTTTGTTACACGTATAATGTTAATTCAATATATAAATTCCTGCCTAACATGTTATAAAATGTCAGCAGTAATTCACTGTAAAGCAGCAGAAATCCGTTGTTTCAGTTCACATAAATTTATGTGCAATAATGGCGTATTCACTTTATCTTTTACACACCTCCAGAGGAAGAAATCGCATGGAGTATCAGATGGTTAGGTATGGGAATTACATATTAAGTGACTTAGGTAGCCAGTTGTGTAACATTAAATCATCTGGTCCACTGAGACCGATTCAACTGCTAGGTAGCTCCGTGAAAGCTTTTGAAACATCTTTCTCAAGAAATAGCTTCACCAAGAAAACACGAGGGCCACCTATTGCTCACAAAATAAAACTTTCATGGGTTTCCTTTGTATTCCTGTATTACTTATTTTGTGTCGTTTATTTTTGAAAATATATATAACTTAAAAATCATATTCTAGAAATCGACAATGTAAAATAATTATCCTGTGAAATTTTTTTTGTTCCATTTATTTTAGTTAAAAACGTGTCATTTTTTTAAAATCAGTATTTCGTAATTTTCAATGTGTTTGATATTACGTTGTTTTTTCATATTATCTAAAATAAATTCTTAAAGTGATGCTGTGCTTGTATTTACTGTCATTTCTTTTGTTTAATTTTAGTGTTTCTTATGAATAGGAACTGGGTGATGGTTTTGCAGGAGCTCACGGATTTTAATCTCCGTTTCTGTTTTGTAGCGTGATCTAGCCCCGGATATTATTTTAATATATGAATGTTTTAAAAGTGCTTGCTTATAAATGAAAAAAGATATTGAATTTGAAATTTTTGAGAATGACTAGTTGAAAGAGTACTGCTTTCTATATCTGTTGCCGAGGTTGTATGCGGCTTACATGTACACACTGTTGAGTTGTGGGTGACGCTAAGCACAAGATTGACAAGTTTGCTGTTAGCACAGTTAGACGCGAGTTCAGTGCACAAAGTAAATAAAGTGAAAATGAGCCTGTCTGAAAGTTTGATATCTCCGTCTTGTTGACGATTTTTATCTTCATTGTTCTTGCAAATTAAGTTGTTTCATCGCTATCCAATTTCAACCCTAAGAAAGATCCATACGAAGTTTGAATCACAATTATTCGTTTCCTTTTATATTCTGTTTTCTTTTTGGTTTTGAATTGATTTTTAAGCTTCTTCGTGTTAAAATTCGAAATTGAAAATTTTTCCTAAGAAGCCATTAATATACAACTCGTATTAAAATTGAAAATTAATGAAATAAGCTTTTCTTTTGTTACTAAAGATTCGCATATTCTTTGATTTCTGATGTAATCTTAGAAATGTCAAATTATTTCGTTGCTTTACGCACATTTAAAGTACTTCATCTTGGAGTTGAGAGAGTGTTTTTTGTTTCATATTCAATAAAATAACTATGCTTAGTGACGGAGGGAAAAAAAAGGAGTCAGTCAAATCCTTAATAAAATTTACTAGTTTGTTAATTTGGATTGTCAATCTAGGTCCCTTTTTTTCAATCCGATTTCTTCCTTTTAGCCGAATTGTGACCACTTAGTTCCCCCGTCAAATTATGTAGCAGAGAGATGTGTTATTCATCATTTTACTGCAGAGTATATCCGATGCAGCAGGGGAAAGTAATTCTAGAGATTTCCTTACTTTTTGTTTTCAAGAGGGGGCAGGATGTGTTTCCTTTGTAGGAAGTTTAACAACTTCCTTCTCAAAACAAGAAACGCTATTTGTATAGCCCAATGGATTCTCGGGTGATGAATCTTTCGATGGTAAATTTTTACAGTTTATGGTTAATATTTGAACGAATATCAGAATGCAACTTTAACTTTTTCAATTATGAAATGTGGGATGCAGTTGTTCATTTGAAGTGATGTTCGAGGAATTGTAATTAATTATGTGGAATGTTTTTACTGTGACCATTACTGTGACCATTGTAGTAAAAGTTATTAGAGAAAAAAATTTCAGGTACTTTTGTTCATTTTCATAGTGCATTTAAAAAGATCTTGTTCACTAGAATAAAACAAACGCAGTTTTTGCAGTGAATACATTTTTTGAAGCAAGGGAGAATTTTTTCCCTTTAAATTCATATTTTTGTTTCTATTCGTCCTACACGCTGATATATGTATAGCGATTCCTGTTTTTAAACAAACAAGCAATATATATATAATAGAAGCAGAATTCCGAATTATTGTTTTAAAATGACTTTGGAAGTTTCAGTTGAGAGCGTTTAGAATGCAAACATTTTTTCCCTTCTTTCAACCGGTGGCCAGATTCGATCGACAACAGGTTTTAATTTCATGTGAATGTTTCGCGTGAGAGTGTGCGCAGTGACACAAAACAATTAAAAAATAAAGGTCAGTAACAATCGTTTCGATGAAAATCGTTTTTTTTTTTTATAAATCGGATCTGTGAACGTGCGATCGGTGTGGTCCTTTGTTTCTTTGGAACCAACGGGAGAGAAAAAAAGCATTTTGGACTTGTGGTCCGACGTTGCAGTTCGCATCGCGGGTGTCTTGACGTTCCAATGAAATCTTAAGGAGCAGCTGTGGCTCGCCCGCTAACAGAACACGAAAGAGAGAAAAAAATGCGGAGAAAAAAAAATTGATGGGGAAGAGAGGGGTGTGTGTGCTGTGTGTAGTAGTTATGCGGGTGATTTGTCAAACACTGGACCGTCGTCGGGGACTGCCAACAAATTACACTTTTTTCTGATTCGGTATTGGATACGGTTGGATTGTTTCTATTGCAGTGGCTCTAATTCGCGCGGAACACTGGTGTTCCATGAAGCCATTTCAGATGTTCCGCGGAAAAAATCAAACAGACAATTAAACATTTTTGCACAAGAAAGTTGTCGTTTAAAAATGCAAAGCAATTTTTGCATGAGGTAGAGAGGTATTTTAATCAGCAAACGTGAAAGACAACTTAATTTTTTTAGTTATATATGTGGTATAGTAAATTTAATATACATCTAATTAGTATGAAAAAGAGCAACATACTAGACCGAATGGTGATGCAATTGTAATTATTTTTTTTAAATAAATATGTTTGCACCAATAATGTTATTGGTATATATAATGGTTATAAATATGTTATTGGTATTTTTCAAACTTTTATAAAAGTAATGCTTTGAAGTCATCCCCGCTTCCACAATATACTCGCAACACCATTTTTTTTGCATTTAAGCTTTTTCATTGTGCGCTTCATTCACCCCTGTTTGGAAGCCGATGTTGTATTTATAAGTGTACCCCGACTTTCAAAGAGACTGAGAAACGATGGTATTGCCATTCTCTTTGAATTCAAATTTAACATGTCGATTCGGTGAATTAATACAACTGTCGTTTATCTTCGGAAACTTTCGTTTTAAAGTAATTGTTTTCTGTATGAACATTATCCGGCATTGTGTTTGTTTCATTATTCAAGTATTATTCAAAGTATCAAAAGAATTAATGGTAGTATTTTTTTTTTAGAAGGAATATTTTCCATTTAGTAAATAATTTTTTTTCTTATGAATTAAAAGTGTTTGAATCTAAAATGAAATTTCTTGGTAAATGTGTTTATTTTCTGTATTCCAAAGTGCACTATTTTTTTAAAAAACGATATATTCATCAATGTTAGCTATTTAATATTTTAATTTTAAAGTTGACGAAGTGGGACATTAATAATCAATCAATCTAAGCAAAATGTATGGTACTTCAGTTTTCTTTATATTAGCATTGTCCTATTTTGATGTCTAGAAAAATGCGAGAAGTGTATAACACATAAAAGTGATGTTTTAATTTACAGAGAATTCTTTTCCAAAAATGGAATAAGTTTCCATTACGAAAACTTACGGAAGCTTTTTTTTTTTTTTTACATAAAAAAAAAATCTATGTTTAAAGAAAAATGAAACGTATTTTTGTAGTACAATTTTGACTTTTCTGCTGCGTTAAGAAGTAATATATGTGGAAAAATTTCTGTCGAACCCGGAAAGTTACTGAGTGAGAATTTGGTTGACCTTTTCCACCCTACCCGTATTCGGGGGAGTCCCGGAAAGGGGAGGGGCGTGACCTCTCCGGCGCCACTCGACGGCACTCCTGTGGGGTCGACCCCCAAAAGAAGCTGACCTTTTTTTTCACGCTTCCAATTTTCTGACAATGGAGGGGTTGACGTGTCTATGGATTTTCATTTATCTTCCACTGCCTTTTCTGCATTCTTTCTTTCGATTGTTGTTATCTTTGTGACCCTTTTTTAATTTGATGGGTTCTCTTCCGAGTAACAAACTTGAAGGGACCGTGCTGTTTGCACATGATTGACAGCAGGGAATTTTCCATCAATTACATTGATTCAGCTGCGAAATTCACCGTAAGATAAATCTTAATATCGAATTGATGTTCTAAAATGGAATATTTTTAAGTTCGCACTTTGAATAGATATCTTCTACTCTATTTTTTTTTTTTTAAACCAAAGAATATATTGAAAAACGTTTGACACGAAATCTAGGAGACCGAATTATTTTTTTTGAGTGTGTTAAACTATGCATACGAAAAAATCCAGCAATATCTCCGATGTCGTGAAATTTCATGAATTTACAATGTAGAGTTGGGAATTCTAAACTCTTAACATATTTCCGTTTCTCATTAAAGGCTTTAAGCAGCTCTATTTTAAACGAAATAACGATTTATTTTCGTCACGATTTCTTCGCTATTGTACATGGAAACTTATAATAATAATAATAATTGATTCATTAAAATAAACACGAAATTCACCGATTTCGACCCAAAGTTTTTTAAATTGAAAGGTTTGTGGCAGCCTAGCCGTCATGGTCGCGGACTCACTAACGGCGTTTCATCCAGTCGTGGGTACGAGACCTAGTGTCACTAACAACCCGCTGTGTAGCGAGGCTGATGAGCTTTTAAATCTGTCGTGGCTCAAAGTCCTCCCTGGCGTGGTGTAGAAGTTAGGAGGGAGCTATCAACTTTGGTGTCGTCCTCGTCACTTGACCGAGGTTCAAATTTATGAGATCCGTCGCCAACAGCCCTAGTATTGCTTCTCAGCGCGATGTCTATAAAAAAATCGCAATATACATACCCGAAGATTAGCGGTAACCTAGCAACTGTAATAACCATTGTTTTTGTTCGATCAAATGAAAGAAAAAATCTCTTGGTGCAAAAGGCGATTTTTATTTCATGAAAAAAGAGGGAAAAGAAAAAAAAAAAAAAAAAAAATGTGAAATCGAGTGGTATTTTGTTAAGACTGTAGTATCGTTTCGTGTTAAACATTATTCACTGATAAAGTGTGGGGAAACGAAGGATTCTAGAGCTCATTTATTAACTTTGCGTTTTTTGCAAATTAAAATGCTGCTCCAGTTGATAAGAATTGTATCATTTTTTTAAACGAAGTTTATTTTATAATAATATGCTCCTCCTATTTGTGGGACTAGGGCGAAGTTTGCGGGAGCGCTGAGCCCGGTTTGGCTCTGACCTCCTATCGGAATTGATTTTGTTTGTGAGCTAGCTTCACCTTGATTTCTACGTTTGCCCAGTTGTTAAGAAAAAATAGTGGTATTTAGGTTGAAATTTAAAAAAAAATTGCAAGTGCTTGAGACATTTTTAAGAGAAGAGAGAATTTTTGAAGGCATTTTTGTTTAAGACGAGTTTTCTTGTCTGGTAGCAGCATTTAGCACGTTTTATGTGCTTAAATATCACTTTTGAGCAACACAATGGGTTATAGGAGGAAGATCTCATCCATTTTCTATGTTCAAATGACGCGGACATCATTTGAATTGTTACGTCACTTCCACTCTATATCTTGTCTGGACGATATGTATTTTATGTAAACTTAATTTCATGTAATACGCGCTGATGTGAGAAATGAATGTAAAGAAAATCAGCCGTATATTAAAATGGTTATATATGGCCGTATATATGGTGATTAAAAAAATGATTGAAAAAATTAAAAAAAAAAAAAAAAAGATTGCCGGACAGAACTTAAGTTCAAATTATTCATAATTCCAGATACACTAGGTTACTTAAAACTGCATCAAAATGCGTAAAAGGGAGGCGGCTGCAAAGTATTAAAGTAGTTAAATGATATTAAATTTTTCGAGAATGCAGCTTATGTATGAACTGATTTATTTTGAAACTTTACTACAGCTATGGCTCTCTATCAGTGTCCAAGTTTTGAAAAAAGCGTTTAACCCAGCTTTTGGAATTTATTCTTTGACAGTATTAATCAATCCTGAAAATTTTCTTTGCGTTTCTTAATTCCTTATGTATAAATGTTGAAATTAAATAGTGAAAGCAGTGTACTCATACGACTTAATGTTAGTAATTTTCGAGTTAAAATTGTTTCTCTCCTTGCCATACGAATATCTATTAGTACTGCGCCTTTTTTTAGTAAGAATGGACGCAAAAGTGATGATCGTTAACTTAGTTTATTGATTTAAATTCAATTTTCATTTGCAGCGATCCGAAGTAATTTTCATTGCTTTACCGTTTATTCGACTTGGCTTCAATTTTCGTAAGTTGACCATTTCTGTAGCTCTTTAAGTTGATTGCTCACCGGAAGCGTTGTACTGTACTTATTTCGATAATCATCGGATAAATCAATCATGCTTATCCACTGGCGATCATCTTCACAGTGGGTTACGATGATGGATTTACCAGTGTCGCCTGCACGGTCGTGGGAAAGATTCATGGCTGGACCAATATTTAATCTTCTTATCCTTCTCTTTGGCCGAATAGTTTCTTAGCTAGTATTGGAATTTAGTGAAGATGATAAAAACACTTAATAATTCCGAAATGTGATATTATTCTTATATAAGATTTTAGAGAAGTAATATGAAGGGGATAGTGTTAAAAAAGGATGAATTATGGAGATCTTTGCTATGGCATGTCATTGTCCAGATTAGGAACTGTGTTATTCAAAATTAATTTGCTTGACCGAAGCTAAAAATTATCGAGGTCCATCGCTCTTAGTCCTATTGTTGCTTCTAACTGCGAAGTACATAGACACTCCATCAGTTCAAACTGACAAATTATTCCACGGAGTGGATGTTGAGATTCTGTGTGACATATTTTTTTCTGAACATATGTTACACAGAATAACATTATATTTAATTATATTTAAACATTATATTTAAAATTATTCAGCAAGAATTTATGCCCTCCAGGTTTATTAGTTGCTTCTTTGACTTATGCATTGAATCTATGAAAGTCGAAGAATCAAATGTTGTCATATATAAGAGTCAATTTATTTCCCCCTCAAAACGGGACTTCTACTGATTTTTAGATAATAGTATGTATATTTAAGAAAACGCATATTTCTTCTCAGTTTTTATTTATTATAAAAGACAGATTTGAATACTTGAAAATAAATTATTTACATAATCTTTTATTTCTCTGTAAAACAAATTTGCTTAAGTATATACCTGGTGTGGTTTCATAAAATTTATTTTGGTTAATGAACATAGCTTTAAGAACTGCGGTTTGCTACTGTGTTTTTTCGCTCGTCCACAACTTATTCATACGTGAAAGCATCCTCTTTGCTAATTTTTATATAATAATTATGTGTATACAAGGAAAAACATATTTCTTAGGTTTTTTTTTTATCTATTATTATAAAGAATATATATGAGTACTTGAAAATAAATTATTCATGTGTGATATAAATAAATAATATATCGCGTTTATTTTAAATTGTTACAATGGGTTGCTCTCTTTCTGAAAACGGGACATTTCGGCGTCCCGAAACTGTGCTCGAGAACAACTGTAAAGACTGCCTAAAAACGGGACGTATAGATACATTAGTCAACCATCATTTGAGTTGTAGAATTAAACAGAATGCAAAAGAATGAAATCTTTTAATTCTTCCTAAAAGGCTTTTTTTCCCTTTTACTTCGACCCCTTTTAACTGAGCAAATGTTTTCGTGATACGAGGAATAGTTTTATATAAATGTGTGTGTTGAAGTTTTTTCTAATAATTAATCATATCGTAAGTTGTTTAAAAACAGTTCTTTGTTGTACAATTTTTTCATATTGTAATATTATAATCGGAAGGAAAATGTATTTTGAAATTATTAATTTTAAATTTTAAAATTAAGTACTTGGAAATTCATTGGAATTGAGTACTACAGCTGTAAGTTTTGACAAAATTTCTGTGTGACCCCTACTTTGAGCAGTCATGGTGTAGGAGATAATGTAAATTGATACCGGAAGTAATTAGAAGCTTTTCTAATTATCCGCTCACAAACTTCTGAGTTAACATATGGTTGGACCCAGTGGGCGGATCTAGGGAGTAGATACGTGCCCCCTCCCCCTGTCATAATTTCACGCCCAGACAAAATAACATAAATGAATAGGAAATTCCAACCAAATTTAGAAATATTTTGTTGTTTTACGTCTAATTTGTTGTATACAAGCTATCTATCATACTATAAGTTTTAAGTTTTCAATTTGAATTGGATTCTTGAGTTAATATTGAATTTATTTTTAGATTAAGGACTAAGCAAGCATGAGCAGTAAGCGATAAACGAACACAAAAGAAGTCTTATGAACATTTTAAAGGGGGAAAACAATTGTGCCCTCCCCCCATCCCTGTCGATTTCTTCCGAATTCGTCGCTGGTTGGCTTTCTTCACGTGATCATCGGAAAAGTGAATAAACCTTCTGCACAACCTTTGCGTTTTCGTAAATATTTATGTGGAATCACAAATCTTCAAACGTTTACATAACACTAAGAAAGTGGGTATCGGATTCCTGCCCAATGTTTCTTTTTCCAGCTGTTTACCAACTGGCTAGCAAAGCATTTGATTTATAATATATTATTCTGATTGTTCTCTTAATATGGAAAGTGTGTACATAGTTTACTAATATGTCTCATTCCATTCCTTACATTCAAACATAATTGTTCCTAATAGAGAAATTGATTTTGGCGCAGCATATAGCCAGAGATTTGGCTATTACGCCATAAATTCCACAATCACTTATTCACTAAATAGATAAATTGGATCGTATAAGACTTGTGATTTTCGTATCAATTGAAAAGATTTTCAATTAAATTGATTGCTTATGTTTAAAGTAAAAGCGAATTAAACTACGTATGATACAACGCGAAGCAGTACAAACAATTACGTTTTACAGAGTTAGATACGTACCCAAACTATTCCTGAAAAAAAAAAAAAAAAAAAAAAAAAATGTGTGTATGGAAACTAGAAGAATGGCTCCCAATTTTTAAAAGTTAACTTAATTCTGTAATTCAAGTGAAAATTCGTATTAGAATTTTATAATTTTTATTTGCATCACATATTAAGTTATATTTAATAATTTATTTATATTTACTCACACACGTGTGTGTGTTGAAAAGAAAAATTTAACTAATTCAAGGATATTTTATATTGAATCACAATGTTAGATATTTTTTGACCTTTGAGTCAGCGTCGATTATTTTCAATAGCTTGTGAAGCATTTATATTCATAGTTTTTTAATGAAAGTTTGTTTAAAGAAATTAAAATATTTCAAATTTTAAGGTTTGCACATTCTGTGCTCGTAATTAAATTTTGATGTAAAAGGTGCATATTTCAAGGGCTGACTACAGATTTTGTTTTCCATTTATTCTTTGAGTAAAATTAATAAATTTACTTGAGCATAAATTGAAATTTTTATTCACATCAAAAAGACATTTTTCATTTTTGACACGAATTTTGAAATGTAGATTTCGGACTCAAACATTTCTTTATCCATCGAAGTTGTAATGTAATCCACAGTAATAAAAGGAATGAGACAAAATAACGAATATAAATGAGCGTTTATCTGTGAGTGATTTAGAGAAAACCGAGGAACTGTGAAATTGCATCGATTGTTTTTGATAATGTCAGTAGTGTTATACGAAAAAAGTTTTCCTTAAAATTTTGATCGTAATTTTATTTGCACAAATTAAAAAAAAAATCGCTTAAAAGAGAATCAAATTTATTTCCTAATGCTATTAAATCGTATGAGAAAGGGACATAAAAAACAAAATTGAGTGTTTCGGATAGCTGAATGAAAAAAAAAAGGAAGACGAGCCCCAACTCAAATTTTAAAAGTGAATCTTTGTTTGCAATTCTACCGTCCGCTTAACCGAATTTTCTCCTTTGCAAACAAACACCCCGAAATAATGGCGTGTGGTAAAACAACACTCGTTAATTCGGGTGTGTTTACTGCGTTGAAGGGCCTTGGGGCCCCAAGTGCTTTACGAGGCCCTTCCGGCTTTGGAAGGAACGAGCTGTGATGGGGCTCGTCATCCATCGAAGATGCGTCACTGCACCGTCGTAGGCGGATTGCGCCGAAAAACCACCTTCAGATAGGGGAAGGGGGGAATCACAGATAATTTTCTAATTTAAAACGCACAATTTGCATTTTGTTGTCCAATACGGTGTTTTCATTAGGTTGATGAAGGACAGGGTACAGATACAGGAAAAAAGAAAAATACGTTTTGTTTTCGAGGATATATATAAATAAATAATAATAGTAATATAAGCTATCGAGTATTCTCTCCTGAAATGGAACCTTAACATTCTACCACATTTCTTTTTCAAAACAAAAGAAAGGAATCTTTGCTTTATTCTTATATAATGCAGATAGTTTTAAGTCAAGTGCATTTTTTTTATTAGTGTGTGTTAATATCATTAACAAATATGTATACTGCATTGAGGTTTTCTGTGGATAGTGAAAGGGGGTAACAGTTGAGATGCATGAGTTTATTGGCTGGATTCATGAATTTGCATGTCATGTGACTGTAATGTCACATGAATGGAGCACATTCTTGTACAGCCTACAAACTCGTGGCACAGAGTCAAATAGCTACGTATCAGTGGTTATGAACCAGTCATTAGTAGTTTGGCTTTATTGATCACAAACTGTAAATCACCGCACCTCTTCATTGGCCGAAACTTCGGAACGAACAAGCTCGACATTCTTTATCGTCGGACTGAACATTTTCGTTCTAAATTTTTCCATATCATTTGAGTGTTAACTCTTTTAAAATGATGGGAATTGAAAATGATTTTATTTATTCGGAACGGAAAGTGTAAAGTTAAATACTGAACATTAATCCCCCCCCCCCCCACCTATTTCAACTATAACGTATTTATACTGGTTTTTAATTAAAACAAATAATCGTTATGTTGTTTTTAACCTGTTCGTTGGATATGTACCGATTTCACGTTAAGATGCTAGCTATAACTCTAATTGACATATATATTTAAAGACTACTTTTAATTTGCTGTAAGTTTTTAAATAAATTTGTTTGTGTTAAGTTTATATATCTGTTAGTGTTTATATTTGTAAGTAATTATGAATATTTGCTTTAAGTTATCGATGGAGACATTCTGTGCGATTTCATTCTATTCGTTTTATCCCCTTGAAATGTTTGAACTGGGAGTAGGGAAAGAATTTTGCGTTCCTAGAATCCATATGTGTGGTGTGGTCATTGATGAACGACCCTCTCGGTGTGTTAACAGGAACGATATTTCTTTTCTAATGAGCAAGAGCGAATTTGGCTTTCGAATCTTAACCATAACTCAAGGCAGAAACTAAAAATAGTGTCTGCTGTTTGCGTCATGTTTAGGTTGCTCAATTTTCTTCTCCCAGTAGAAATTCATTTGGCGCCTTCCGCGGGCAAACCTTTTGTTCCTTTTTTTTTTTTTTTAAATATTTTATCAAATAATTTTTGAGGTAACTGATAAGCTCTTTAGTATTAAAAAAAGTTAACTTTTTTTTTTTTATAGTAACAGAGATTTTTAGTGTTTTAACTCGTTTTATGTTGATCGCGATATATCGGTTCAGTTCTTGAGTTTTGTGTTTTGTCAAATCATCCATATACTTGTTTATTGAGGAAAGAACACCAAAATTGCGTTACGCGATGTGTTCACTTAATAGGTAATAAATTCACGTTTAAAGCATAAATTAATCGAGTTCTCTTTTGTAGTCTTAGTGCGGATTCGTCCATCTGAAGGATTGAAGAGTATTTTAGAGAAGGAAAAAAAAAAGAAAAAAAAAAATGGTATTGTAATTGAGTTGTCAATAAAATATTTAAAAAAATATGAAAATAATGGCAAATATTTACGTGTAGAACAGGATTCGTTGCAAATTTTAAGAGGAGATCGATGTTTCTGAGTAAGACGTGGAATTTGATAAAAGGCATTTTGATTAATTATAAATTCTTCATTAATGATTATTTTTCTCTTGGAATTCTATTTCATTCGTTTCGAATGTATTCTTAAATCTAAATTTCTTTCTTTCTCTAGATTGAGCTCTCATATTTTTAATATAATTGTAAGTGCATTGAGAAAATAAATAGGTCCGAAATTTTTAACTTGGATAGAAATGGTTGGCTTTTGTTTTCAGTGTTTTTTTACTTTAAGGACTTCAGTTGTATAAGAAAAATACTGCGTATTTTTAAAACTTTTGGGATTGGGCTCACAATTTCTTACTCCGTATCAAAATGGAGTTCATATCTATGTAAATGGGTGAGGGAGCTCTTTGCTGATTTCTGCCTCTTTTTTCAAATTAGATTTACCTCCCTTCGTTACTCTGCTCTCTCCCCGATCATTGATCCGTCCGCCATCTCCGATGGGCCATGTTTTTTATCTTAGGCGGAAAGATTTCGATTCAGTTTCCAATTCTCTGTAACCGTAATTCGTGCTCTCTTCCAACCGGTTACCGTCTTCATCGGGCTTCGGTTCAATTGGTCGCTCAGCTGAAGGAATGACTCACATACACCTTTCCTGCCGGCCTAACTCGAACTTAATACTTGGCGGCCGCTGCAACCGAGTGGTCATAGTTGCAGACTCATGGCCAGTGTTGTTTCTGTGGAGTTCTTAAGCCACTTTTGACCCGTCGTGTAATGGTACTGATGCACGTTAAATCTTTCAAACCTCCAAGCTCTCGCTTTGGCTTAGTGTGGAAGTTTGAAGAGGGAGCTGTCAGTTTAAGTGTCGTCCCCGTCTCTTCAGCATGGTCCAGAATCACGAGTTCCGTCGTCAGTAGCCCTCTTGTTGCGTGGCCGCGGACTGGCGGCTTTCGTTGAGTCCCGAGTTCAAACCTTGATGCCACTAAAGACCCGCCGTGTAGCCGGGACTGATGCACGTTAAATCTGTTCGGGGTCCAAAGTCCTCCCGTTGGCGTGGTGTGGATGTTAGGAGAGGGAGGTGCCAGCTCAGGTGTCGTTCTCGTCACTTGACCTTGGTTCACAATTACGAGATCCATCGCCAATAGCCCTCGTGTTGCTTCTAGTGCGTAGTTATCGAAACCAAACCAAACAATCCTCGTGTTGCATTTAATGTGATGCTAATAAACCAAAAATCAGTCAACCGACTGTTATCTTGCTTGAATTGTAATTCTATGTCCGATTTATTTTATTAAAATAAGTTTCACTAAATGCTCGTTTCGAACGCAATTTGTTTTTAATAGCTGAAGCACGAGTTTCTGACTTCCCTTAGTGATTGTACAGTCATGGGACTACTTTACTAGAAAAACAGATAAATTAATCCCATTTCGGGTTCGGGGATGTGTGTCTTGAACAGGAGTGACGTCATCACGATCATTTATCTCAAACGAGGTATATTTGGAATTCATTCCAGAAAATGGCGCAACTTATCTACAATTGGCTTTTGCTCCATCAACCCATACAGTCGCTTACTCGCTCCTTCCAAAACGAATGCTGTGAATAATTTTTGCACCCATTTGGCTAAGAATTGGAGAGTATTTCAATGCTTTGAAATGTCGTTTGTATCAACGACCTTTTTTGAAAAAATAATCGTATGTGAACGCTTATTTGGCTACACTAGGTGCTTCTCAGCCGACTTCAGCGATGTCTTTAACCATTATTTCTCGTGTTGCCTCTGTTGTCACGTTAATAAGCAATAAAATAATCAGTTCCAACGGCCTAATTTAATTAAAGTCAAATAAATGCGGCCTTCAACATTAAAAGCTTTTTCACCTCAACTCTGCTGTTCAATACTACAGAGTACATTTTCATTGAACGCACTTGTTTATGTACTTCAGAAATAGTCAAGAGATGCGAGAGGAATTTTCTCTCGCATCGTGTCTTGCGATATAGTAAAACCCAAACGTGTTTCGTCTCATCCGCAGAATCCTCTTCCTTTCTCGGAATCACTCATTGTGTTCGTTATCTAAGAAAAGAGCCGTACAATTCAGTATTAATTACCTTGAAATTTTTTCACTAGCGATCTATTCGATCTTAAATCTATGTCCACATCTGTTACTTTTAGGGCAGTGGTTGGCAAACTCATTAGTCAAAAGAGCCAATGATCAGCAGCAATTAAAGATTTCTTTTCAATAACCATAAACCATTTTCCAAGATCCATGTTTTTAGGATTCTTTTCAAACTAGCTATTAACTTTAAATGAAACCAGACATCATAGTAATAATAATAATAATCTTAATTATTGACAAAAATATTTTTAACATTAAAATAAAAATGACAAAACGTGCATTTAATGTGACCGATGACCTTGCATTTCCTTGAAAAGGTTGGTAGGTTTGTACATCGTTGTTTTTAGTTACAAACAGTCAATAAGACGATTTCTCAATCTCTTTTTGACAAGATTCATGCTCGAAGAAGATAGTATGCATGGATATGTGAAGCCAAATCTATCAACAGAGCCAACTCTCCACAAATAACAGCAAATGATAGTATTTTTTAAATGATCATATGAGTGTGGAATATTATTCCAAGTGTTGAAAGTTACCATGCCTTTCTTCTGTAGGTTTTTCATAGTAGACCTTTTGTGCTCTGAACTAAGCCAATAGCTCTCGTGTTGCTTCTAGTTATACGTAAATAATAATAATAATAATAAAAAAAAAACTAAAAAAACTAAAACTAAGCAACGTTAATAAAATCTAAACTAAACCAAAACTAATTCCTCTTGGAAACCAGAGGTATCTTATTATGCAGCAGCAGATCAGCGCCTATTCACTCTCCATTTCAACTAATGTTCACGATCAACCATTTCATAACGTTGCAAATTTCTTCTGGAAACGTCTGCTCACAAAGCGCTACTTGATGAATAATGCAATGGTAAAGAAGTATCTCGTGATGAATTTTTTCCTTCAAAATAAAAAAAGAACACCTTTTTCTCACTCCATTCATGCAATCAATTTGTTGAAATTGGAACAATTTTATCGAGTGGAATATGTTTCTTCTGACATTCAACGACTGCATATGCAACATCCTCGCTTCGTGTTTGACCTTTCAATGGCCGGCTCGTGAGCTGTGATTTGCCGGCCAGTGGTTTCTCAAGCCACGGTACGTGGGCGAGCCACTTGAAGTGATCACATTTAAAAAATGTTGCCGAAGAAAAATACATGCAATGTAAAACAATTTTTAATTGAATTGTGATCAGTAAAAGCGAATTTAATTCTTCAATTATTGTGATATCGTAATTCTAATACTTACCTAATTACTTCGTAAAATGACGTCATATGCTACAGCGAGTGGTGTAGCATTTAACTATGATTTTCACTGGAAGGGTCCAGTAGGAATTATTTTGTATATTTGTGTTGATAATAAATACCTGGCTCTAGCAAAAAAGTACCATGAACACGTTCCCGTAAACACGTTACTTCTTTGCGAGGTAGAATTTTCAACGTTGGTTAATGTTAAAACATTGAAATGCTCCCACCTGGGAAATTTAGAAGAGTATATGTGAAAGGTTTATTTGTCCCATTATTGCGGAAATCTGTAAAAATCACCCAGTTCTTATAATTTGAGATTTTTTAAAGTAATATTTAAATACGTTTGCATCCATCAATGTCGATATTTATATTCTTTAATGAAAATAACTCTTCTGAATTTAAAACTTGTCTTCCGTGCAAAGGAAATGTCTGTGTTGAAAGAGATTGAGAACCACTGCCGTAGGGCAAAATGACAGGAAGCCACGCGAAAAGTTTGTTCGTAATAAGCGAGGGAAATAATTACTTTTAATTTTTCGATATTTTATTCCCGTTTTATTTATGAGTATAAAACTTTTGCGTGCATGTTTGTTTTTGAGCCCTTATAGCTTTTTCACTATTAGTATTTTCCCTTTCTTTTTCATTCGAAAATAACTCATAAAATAAGAAAAATAAATACAACGGGCTTTCTAATGTCCTAACTTTTTTCTTATGTAGATTATCAACTTGCTGTTATCGCGTCAATAACCTTTTTTTTTTCAACGGTCTTAACATTCTTGGTGATTCATCTACATGCATTTATTTTTTTCAAAATCCTATTATGATTATCAGGATTTTATGGGGTACATTTTTAATAGGAAAATAATACGTATTCTTTAAGTTAGTTAATTATATTTTAATTAAAAAAATGTGATACACATATACGTATGATTATTGATTTACGACATCCCAATCGTCTTCGGCTGAGTGTTTCTGAAAGAATGCACACCTGTCTCATTGTAAATGCATAGGCAAAGCTTATTCTATGTAGTGCACTAAAAGCACGAAGAATTTTTGAGGTGCGAAAGGCTTCATGATCATGAATGAGTGAGACTTAGACAGCTCCCTTGTGAGTCATGATGATTACAAAAAACAAACCATCTTCGATAGTGCAGTGAACATCATTTCATGGGATTTCTAAGGACTTATGAAACGATCTTCGTATAATTGACAAAATATAGGTGTGTATAAGAGAGAAAAAAATAAATTGATTCACGTCAAACGAAATCGAGGGAATGTTTAAAATCAGTTGCTTTCTTAAGCGGCGTGGAATATGAATATAAATATTGGAGTATTTTTTGAGCTTTGAAAATAAATAAACGACCGATTGAAAACCTGAAAATGCTCGCGCTTGAGGAGGAAACGAGGCGTTGTAGTAGGTGGGAAAAAGCATCGAATGACAAGGGTCGTTTGCGTGCGGATGGGGTGGGCGAGCGTGTCTAATTTCTCACCTTTATTTGCTTTGCGTGTGGAGAGATTCGCTCCCCCTTCTGTCATTACAGAGAATCATTTTTTGAACGTCTCTTTCAAAAACGTGTTCATCGAGTGTTGGATTTCTTCTCAATTCAGCACGCAGCACGGAATATTCTTTTCAGAATTCGGCGAGAGGTACTTAGTCAGAAGGAATTTTTGGAGGAGTATGAATATAATTTTAAATCCGACTAAAATAATCAAATCGCACCTTGATTTGGATAATTTTGTTAGGCAATTAGAATTGCCTTTTTCGGATAAAAAGGAAAGAAAAAACAAAATTCTGAACATTTTCTTTGAGAGAAAATTGTCTGTGTACCGCGTAAAAGTTTTTTAGAAAAATTTGATGTTTTCTTTTAGTGGACAGACTTCTTCTGTCTTAGTTATATTCGTTGAGTGGAGAAATCCATCTCCCCCTCTTGTCCCCCCCTCCAAAAAAAAGTAATGTTACATAATGCAGAGCACCCCTCAACTAATTTATACTTGCGCCACTTTTTACCTGAGCAAATATTTTCGCGACGCGGGCAATTGAGCATACAAATTAAGATATTTCAATTAAATCATTTTTGCTAGTAATCAATTTTAAGTCAACTATTCGAAAACGTTGCTTTAAAATACATACAGATAATAATTCCGCTGTTCATTTAACATTATAACGGCGTTCTCATATTTATTTCGCTTCAACCAACACTCTCGGCTTTCGTATGATAGTTGATTTGAGAACTTTTTTTTTTTTGCAAATGAACCGTGATTTACGCAAATTGGAAATATTGAGGAGTAGTTAATAGGATTTATGTGATAATAAGTAGCGAAAAGTATAATACGAGAGTGAGTCGTGGTAAGAAGAGCGTGATAGTTTAAAACAAAAATGTCGGAAATAAACTTAGACTGATTAGAGTAAAGATATATAGAACTCGAAGTGTGTGAGACAAGAGCTGATTTGTGTATGAGCTGTAAATTGGACTCACTTTCAAGTTCTTCTACTGACTTGGATCCATTTAATGTGTGAATATTGTCTTTTTTGTAATGTCAATACTTAGGCTCGGACGTGTTTAAAGAACAAAATCCATAGACATGATAATTAGCATTTGTGTTTTGGTTATTCTATGCTTTGAATAAAATTGATTGAGTTCCTACCCTCTCAGGTCCTTAGTTCTTTAGGTAAGTAGGGGCATCATGACCCTGGGATACCCTAATGATCTTTTTTCTTTCCCTTGGGGCTTACTGAAGCATTGGTGCTGACCTCCCCCACCTAGCGATCATTCTCTGCTTTCGACCCTTCTTGTCATTCAATTTTTTTTCTCTCCCCCCATTATTTTCAAACTTCTAGATTCACTTTGTTTGGCACAGCTTGGTCACATCTAGTTCTTGCGGAATTAAACTCTACCTTCACTCACTCACAACTGAGTTCCTACTTTTTTTTGACTGTATTCATTTGTGACTAATTGTTGTTTAAAAATGTAAAGATTGAATGGAGGAAGTGCTCCGGAAGCGTTACAACATAAATTCAAATATTTTCTATTAAATGGCTGAAGTGATTGTTTGCTTTTTCACATGAAGCAAGAACATTTTTCAGTTCTGATAGACGTTTTGCAGAATTCAGTGATTTTTTCGAATTTGTAAACGTCACTGCTGACTTATTGATTGGTTTATTAACGTCGCAACGAGCAACACAGAGACTACTGGTGAAGGACCTCGTCATTTTGAGCCCATGGACAAGAGACAACTGAGCTGGCACCCTACTCTTCTCATTTATGTTTGAAAACAGAAGGTTCGGTAAATAAATTCATTGCTATATTTAAGTTAAAGTCTGCCAAGGCCTGTCCCTTCTACGTTTCTGTAGCAATTAGGCTTGGAGTGCCAGGCCTAGTGATTAACCCGGCCCTGGACTCCCAATTAATTTCCCAAGCAACGAACTTGGTATTCATTTATTGAGCCCGAAAAGAGGAGGAGCTAAGTTGATCCTTGACCAGCTAGATAAGCCGAAAT
Organism: Nephila pilipes; assembly: GCA_019974015.1. Classification (NCBI taxonomy): domain Eukaryota; kingdom Metazoa; phylum Arthropoda; class Arachnida; order Araneae; family Nephilidae; genus Nephila; species Nephila pilipes. Next base: position 2,959,415 of record BMAW01045360.1, read on the forward strand.
CGCCAATAATCTAACCTGGATTGGTAGTGCTCGCTATCAGATGTTTCGCCTTCCACACTACCACACTATCCGACGTGTAGTGTTGATTGAGCTTTAATTCTGTTGACGTTTAAATCTTCGCGTCATGATGGTGTAGAAATTTGGAGAGGAAGGGTTGCATCTCAGGTATAGTCCTCATCAATTGTCCTCGTGTTGCTTCTAAGTGCTACGTAAATAAACAATCAATCAGCACACTTCAAAATTATCATTACTCGATATAAAACTAGTTTTAAGTTAAATAATTTGTTAAATTAGTGCGTAAATAGAACATCTTATTTCCAGTCACGGTAGCCTAATGGTCATCAATCAATGCCACGTAGTTTCCATACGAATCGTGGGTTCGAGTCCTGATGCGACGAAGGGCTGATGCCAGTTAAATCTGTAGGAGGTCCGAGTCCTCCACTTGGCGTGGTGTGGAAGTTTGGAGAGGGAATGGCTAACTCAGGTGTTGTCTTCGTCACTGGACCGAGGTTCAAAATGACGAGGTTCGTCGCCAATAGCCCTCGTGTTGCTTGTAAGTGCGACACTAATAAACAATCAATCAAAAATCATCATATCCGTTACAGATAAAATACTCAAGAATTCATTCGAAACTGAATTTGAAAACTTGGATGTTACGCTAATCCTGTTGGATGTTAAGCAAAGACTGTTTGGTTTAAAAAAATAATTGGGTAGGGAATCTTGACACGAGGTGTTTCATTTGACCCGTGTACGGAAATCAGTTTCTGCTGCAGCAATTTTTTTTTTTTTTTTTTTTTTTATCATTTTTCGATGTCATCGTGATAATGAAATCATTGTTATCCGTTCCTTTTTTGTGAGAATTTATTTCCTATGTCAGTGATGGTAATATGCAGGAGAACTTAGCATTTTGCGTCTCATTATTGTCGGTTGATTTAAGGATATATAAAATGATACGATGCGTAATTCTTTAGCAATTTCTTCTCAATTAGGTAACATTTTCATTCATCGCCTATGAGATTGATGGAAGGAAATTCCATTCGAATAGATGGTCACTCTTGTATGGAATTTATATTAAATCGTCGTGTGCCGTTTTGGTTATTTATGAAATATTTGTATAGATGCATGAAATACAATATAAACCTACTATTTAATGAGTCATTAAATCAGGAAGTCTGCGAATAAATATCACCTGTATTAAAAAACATGATGTATGCAAAACATAAATTTTTAGAAGTTTTGATTGAACGAGTTTTGAAAACGAAAATGGTGTTCGGTGCACACTTTTATTTCGAGGACAGAGATCCCATCTGTTATTCCTTCTTTATTTTGTTTAACCCATGTCATTTTATTTATTATTGTATTTAGCAATTGTCGGTGAGGGATTGTAGAATTTTTTTAGGAATTAAAAATTTGTCCTTTTCTCGGGTTTTCATTACCTCAAATCATATCAATCATATCAGTGTCTTTCCCTGCTTCATCCCTTCTTTCGTTTGATCCTTTTAGCCATGTCATTTTAAAAATCTAATATCAATCTTTTGTTGTCGAAAATAAATATTTTTCAAGAAAAGAAAATCTAGGCGAAGATGTTTTAAATATTTTATCAATTCCCATACTCGTTTCATTTCGTTTTAAAGAAGAAATGGCGCAACTGATATGAATTTTGGTTAACTATTGCTCATGTTTTCTTTTACAAGCATTCATTCTTCTACATTCACGTGTAGTATGTAAAAAATGTTTTTCCGATTGAAAATTTGTACTCGAAATTTTAACCCACTTCGTATGATCCGATCGTGCTGAAATTTTACATATACGTATAATTTTGATGACAGTACAATACTATGGTTCGAGCATTGACGGACTTTAGAGGGGCCTATACTTTACATTTAACAACGTTCAGTTGAAATTTTTGCACACATGTATAACATGTACTTGCTTTCTAGTTATATTTATTTCTTTTCAGTCTGGAAATTTAAGTAAATAAAAACATTTTTTAATCAATCTTTTATTGAAAGAAGGATCTCATATACACTGGTGTTCAAAATTAAGAGAATTTGCATATTTTGTTGAATTTCATGCAAATAATTGAACGAAATGTAAAAATACTGCTTCGAAACAAAGGTGCAAATCTTGTATGTCGAAAACTCCAGTGTATACGTGTGTGGGGGCGGAATTAGCCGAAAAACAGGATTTATAATCGTGTGTGCCGAAATACCCAGTTCGCTAGCACATTTCGCCGAATTTCGTAGTGTTATTATTTTTTTTTTTTTTGCAGCAATCGCTTAAATTAAAATTCAAATAGTAAATACGAATAACCACTGACGTTTAAATGATGGAATGAAGTGGCGTATTGTGGATAGGTTAGAAGCAGGCCAGTCTCAAATCCAGATTTGCAGATAATTCGATTTAATGCCCAGCTTCGTGTCCAATTTATGGAAATAAACAGATGTCGGATCCTTCAAGAGAAAGCCTGGTCAAGGTCGTCTAAGAGCCACGACGGACAGAGATGGTCACCATTTGTCCATTACAGCAAAGCGTAACTGGGATACAACTTCTCAGGTCTTTCATAAGTTGTATGCGGCCACAGGAAGAGGAGTTAGTGAAGGGTGGTTGTTTCCAGAAGACTTCTTGAGACAGAGCTGTTTGCAAGATGACCTTTTGTTTGCATCTCGCTCAGTTCTGTGAACAGGAGAGTCCGCTTAAAATGATGCAGAGATCATAGAGATTAGTGCATAGCTCAATGGGCGACTGTTCTCTTCACTGATGAGTTTCGGTTCAGTCTAACCTGTGATTCTCGCCGTACTTTCATAAGGAGAGAACCAAGACTCGCTACCTGCCCTCCAGTGTCCGAGCAATCGACCATTACAGCAGCGGAGGCTTGATAGTCTGGAAAGGCATCATGTTGGGTGGCCGCACACACCTCCGTGTCTTTCAAATAGGCACTGTGACTGCTGAGAGGAATAGAGATGAGGTCTTGGAGCCCTATTTTCGCCTTTTAAGGGGCTGCAGTTGGTCTTGATTCCCTCTGAAAGGTTGACAACGCGTGGCCACATAGAGCTCATCTGGTCGACGAATTTCTGGAAAGTGAGGTTATTCGCGGGATGGGTTGGCGAGGCAGATCTCCAGACTTTAATCCTATTGAGCATGCCTGGAACGCTCTGGGGAGGGCAATTGCAATTCGCAAGCCCCTTCCGAGAATCATGCAAGACCTGAAAACAGCGTTCCTGAACAAGTGGGACCAATTACTAAAGGAAAACTTGTAAACTCCCTTCTTTCCAACATAAAATCACGTTGCGAGGCCTGTATATACGATCATGTGTGTGTATAAAACTGTTGATTGGTGTTTTTTTTTTTTTTTTTTTCCCGTATTATATTAACCCTTTGATATAAACCGAATTTCATTAAGATCTGTCCAGTCGTTCTAGAGATAATCGACCAAAATGGAAAATTCTCTTAATTTTGAACACCAGTGTAGTAAAAATACATAACTGTGTTACTTAGTATTTCAGTAATTACCTCGTAGGTATTTAGTTAAGCGCCTCAAAGCTTCTATAAATTATGCATTATTTTATATTAAAATTTTTTTAATACGATCGTTCAATAAGTTCTCGGAAATTCGGAGAGATGGTGTACTTAGCATCGAAAATTGTTTGTCATAACTTTTCCGGCCGATGAGACCATCCTCGCCTTTTTTGGAAACTATTCACCAGAAGCATCCAAACGTTTTGATTTTAGGTTGACTTCCGGTCACAATAATGAATCCAAATTTTATCGATAGTGAGAACTTGACGCGGCAGCAATCAAATTTTGATTTGGCAGCAGATGACTACCAAATCAAAACTAACGTATGTCATTGTCAAATTTGTTTCGTCTATTTTTTTTAGCTGGCGGCACCCAATGGTAATAACAATTTACCGTAATGATGCCATCTATCTTCAAATACAAGTACTTTCTGAACCACCCTCGTACCTTTTGGTCAATCTTTAAATAAACACTTGATATATATATATATATTTAAATATTTGTTTCAAATTTCTTTTAGTAGTAGAATGTGACGAGAAAAGTGGCATTTCTTTATTTTCATTGGGAAAGCTCATGCAATTAGATTTTTATCGAAAATTGAACTCTTATTTCTTTGTTATTTTCTCGGAATGAATCAGTTTGAAATGTCGCAGTTTAAGATTCTTAGCTGACGATTACTCGTTCGTCTTTCCTTGGGGGATTTCTATTCAGTGGGACGTTTCTCCGCTGTTAAAGTACGAATTGCAATCCTTTAAGCGGGGGCCCGATGTAAGCTCTCTCTGCATAATTGATGGTCCCGTGCCTCGATTGGCGATTGTGCCTCTGTACAGAGAGGATTTCCTGTATTCAATTATAAGCAAACTTCCCGCTCAAAGTATTGATCGCATCCTTGTCTTGAGCACATACCCCTTGGGTTTCCATCCTTTTGAGCCGGTCTTAGGATAAATTATGAGAGATTTCGTTCCTTTGCGAAGATTCATACGTGAAGCTGGAATCCTTAACGGTAACGACTGGCGTAATCTTCGTGTCTCGGGAGGTACCATTTTCTTTTGCTCACTGAATATCATTTCGTAACGCTTTGTGAAAGATTTTGCAAGTGTGTAGCACTTTTACTGTTGCATTAGTTTCTGTATGTTAGAGATGAAGAATGTGTGTGATTGGTGTTCACGTATATTTTCCATGAATGAGAAGCCCGTGTTCAACTCCAGTTCCAAAAATTTCTTTAAATTTAATTTGTACAAATAAATCATTTATACTATGATAGACTTGAATTTTTCTAAAATCTAAAATATTTGGCGTATCAAACTCATTTTAATTGTAATCGAGTTGAGGAAATGCTATTGTATGAAAGAGAGTGCGATTTCAGATGTCATCAGTGGGCCGCGTTAGTCTCGAACTTGCGGCGTGCAGTTTTCATCGGGACGTGAGTGCATGCCTTGATGCCACAAAAAACTCGCCGTATAGCCGGAGCTTCTGCGAGTTAAATATAGACTCTATGTTCTCTCGTTGGTATGGAAGTTTGAAGAGAGAGGTGCCTGCTCAGGTGTCGTTCTCATCACTTGACCGAGGCTCAAAATTACGAGGTCCATCGCCGATAGCCCTCGTGTTGTTACCCTCGTGTAGCCTCGTGTTATCGTCATTCGGCGAAGATATTTTCGCCTCTTCGAGGCGCCCCGTTGCGGACACTTGAAAACATTGATTGAAGGTTCTGACTACCGATCCGGATACTTATGCACGCCTTAGACAAACGAGCCGTAAAGGAATTCTCTCTCAAGTCAAGTTTTTAAGAAAGCCGCTGCAGCAACTTGATCATTATTAAGAATGACTATTGAATAAGTGGACAGTATTCAATGTCCATTCCTGAAAGCTCACGTACGTGACGTTAAGAAACAATCCAGATGGAGTTGATGAAATTTTACCGTTGTGTTTGGGGGAACTTTTGACCATTACACGGACATAAAAAGAAATTGGCATCTCTTTCACGAATTTACCTGTATCCTATTTAACATTTTAATAAGTATGAAAACGCTTTAGTCATAAAAATTTGTGCGATTTTTAACTTTGGGTTGGTAGCCTGAGTAAAATTAAGACTTTCAAATTTAAGTTACAGTTTGTAAACAAAATAAGAAAATTGCTCTCCAGATTGCATCAAAGTGGTATTTATTTGATTTAGCCTTTTGACGAAATGTCTTCTGTTTGTTGATGCTGAGGCTCAGGTTTATGTGCATTTCAATGGGGGCAATAGTCATTCAAATTACTAAAATAATTTATATAAAAATGTCATTATTTTCCTATTAAGTTTTTAAACTTAAATTTCATCTGATAAAAGCTGCGTAAGGACTCTGTTTCTCTTTATACTTCTTGAAGACTCACTAAACAGCTGCGGTTACCTAATAGCCTGGGCAACTAGCTCATGGCCGGCGTTGTTCAGTCGAATCGGTGGCTCGAATCCAGATTCCACTAAAGACCCAGTATGGACATCGTGACCCCGAGGCACCCTAGTGATCTTTTTCTTTCCCATGGGGTTTACTGGTAAACACGGGTGACACGCCCCCTTGTTATCCTAGCGATCCTTCTATATTTTCGACCCTCCTTGTCAACCAATTTGTGTATTTTCTTCAATTTCTTCTCGTCTAGACCACAATTAAATCTTGTTTGGCGCAGCATAGCCATATCTGGCTCTTGCGCCAATAAACTTTACTTCTCGCTTGACCCTTCTTGTCTATCAATTTTTTTTCATTGTTTTAACGTCTAGATCATAAATTTACCTTGTTTGGCGCAATATGACCACATCTGGCTCTTGCGCCAATAAAAAACTTCACTATCATCATTATCCACTGAAGACTCGTGGTGGAAGGAGCTGATATACGTTAAATTTGTCGAAGTTTTGAAGTCCTCGCTGTTAAGAGAGTAGACTATCGGCTCAAGCGTCGTCACTTGATCGTGTCTCACAATTACGTCCCCCGCCCTAATTATGCATCAAAGTGCGAAGATTATGAACTATCAATCTTAGAGACGTACTAATATAGTAGATTACGACGGAGGGAAACAAACCTCGCACTGAAATGCATCAGTGTATGAATAAATGATTAAAAACTTGTCTGGAATATTTCATTGAGGAATGGATAGATTGAATGATAAATCTTCGTTTTGTACAATTTAAATTCGAGTTCCCTGTTTTGTATGCAAGTTAACTACTTATAAAAATAAGGGGAGGAAACCCCTATGTCAGTTGTTCATTTTTCATCCAAGACAAAAATTTATTAAGGTTTTTTATTATTTCGAGTTCCGAGATAAAATAGAATAAATTCGCAGTGTGAACTATCTGTTTAACATAGTTTCATTCAATAGAAGCATTTCTTCGTGTTTTTCTTTCTTTTTTTTTTTTTTTTTTTTTTTTTTTTTTTTTTTTTTTAAATCCCCGATTCAAAATGGCAAGGTTTGTACCGACGACCACTAATGATGTATGTGTCATTAATTAAATCTAAACAAAACTCTTTGTCAAAGAATTCTCTCCACGATGAATTTTTGTGAAAGTTATTTTGTTAACCTAAAACAGTGTACCTGCCCCGTACTTCTGGAATCCTTCCCGAGGACAAAAAGAAGTACCTGTTGACGTGTTCTTTTTCATTGCACGTTCGAAAGAGGGGTAGAAACTCTCGATTTTCTTCCCCTAATCGTGTGGCTTTTGGGGGGATCTGTTGTGGAGTAGAAATAAGTGGATCACTGACTGTATAGACATAGGGGACCGTCTCCAAACGAAATGTCTGTATTTGTTTATATTGTAACGACCCTCGCGTGCCGGGAGGGCGCAGTGGAATTTGTTTTTGAATGGGGTCGCCCGATGACTCACTCAGATCAATGGAAGTCTCGGGTCGAAGCAATCTTTTCTTAAAACAGGTGATCGAGTAATCTAATGTTTAAAAATAGTTATGATCAATTAAATGGAGATCCTATTTTTCGAAGATAATTTTTGGTGTTACTATACTTTGAAAATAAACAGCAGAATGTTGTAATGAAAAACAAATAACAGTAGGCCCTCTTTAATTTGATATTCGATGTTTCGACGCATTCCATTATCCGACACCGATTGAGCCATGCGCTTTTGGATCTTTCCTTGTAGATTCGGACGTTTGTTTGACCTTGACCGCCAGGTTGCTGTACAGAGTTGCTCCCATAATTGCTCTGTGCTCAACGTAACTATCAGTTTTCATTTCAATGCATTGTTTCTTGTTTTCTACCGAGTTACTTATTCCGTGTAACAATATTACAACTGTATATTTATATGGTGTACACTAAACAGTAAAATGTTTTCGAAACCCTTTAAGTGTACTTCTAATGTTAATAAAACTAATAATTATGCAGGAAAACTACTCGAAATATGTAATTAATCGTATGGCCAAATTCCAATCTTTATAATAAGTTACTTTCATATTGGCTCTTCGACAATTTTATGAAGTACAAAAAAAAAAAAAAAAAAAAAAAAGCACCAGGATATCAAACAATTTTTATCTAGAATGATTTGTCTGGATTATGTCTCTGTTAAATTATATTGACGGTCGATAATCTGGCAAAATAATTGAATTAATGGCGAGGCCGTGATACAGAACGTGCCACATTAAAAAACGTTTACTGTAAAAACGTTTTTATTTTGAAATACTTTTGCCTTTATTTTGAAATATCATCAAAAACGACACAGAAGTGCTATAACCATAAAATATCTCCCTATCGAAATATTTCTTGGGGATGTCTTCTAGATTTCAAGGTTATAAATGTACCTCTCAAAAGTACTAGGGAATGTTATGATTTTGAATAAATATAGTCAATTTTTTCTTCTGATATAATTTATATGTGCTGCAAGGTATAAGAAAAGGAAACTACGCCGGGAGCATTAGATTTTATTCACTTTATTTGTCAGTAAACAAAAAATATACCATTCGCGCGTATTATAAAAATGAACAAGATCATGTGATTTCTCGCATTAAAAGAGTGGAAAAGGTGTGGGGTTTTTCTTTGACTGTGAAAGTAAAGTCACACACATATGCGGCCTAGTGTTATGTAAGGGCTGGGATATTTTCTTTGGAAGTGATAAACGACACTTTCTCCGCAGACTGTTCGAAACATATTCGAATGAATTCATGTCTGATGAATATGTGTGATTAGAATTCTTTCGTCGGAAAAGAAATGGGCACGACATGAGGCTTGGTTTTATCCATGAAAAGCAATTTAATCCAGTTGCTGACTGATCGCAATAGGTCTTTATCACCGTTAAAGGTCTGATAACTAGGCTATTCATAGATATCAATGATCACCATCAACATTTGATACTCTCTCATATTGTTAGTCTGAGCTCGTCTATATAATAAGCCACCTATTGTCATTGCGGAGATAGTATTGATCTCTTCTTTAAGACTGCGTGATTTGAAGACTCAAACTCGGAACACTTTTCTGAAAGACATGAATATTATACTCCGCTATCGTATAAAAAGCGGTATACTCGTTTCTGCCAATCCGTTTTAAATGTTATAAAATGTGTTCCGCTTCTTGCATTAAATGAGTTTTAAACGCTACGTGCTCAAGTTGTTATTGAATGTATTACAATGTCACAAAATTAAATGGAAATTTAAACATTTCCTGTCTGAAAATGTGTTAGATCAGGATTTCTTCTATATGTTGAATAAGACTTGCCCAACTTTTGAAGCAGCAATTGACTAAACGCAAACCACAGACTTGCGAGATGTGGAGTTTTTGAGTGGTCCATTTGACGCAACTTGGCCAGATTTGGCGCCATAAACCTACTTTCACATTAGCCGCTAAAAGCGCTATGGAATGGCATTTGCGAGTTCCTTTCTGGGCTTCATCTTGTTGCACGCCTTTCCCTTATCTTCTGTTTCCTAATACCCATTCTATGGTTTTGGAAATTATGTTTTAGGGCATTCCGAAGCCATCCGCTGCTACGTTTGATAACTTCAAAACGACCCATGATGGCTCTCCAGACTGCAGAGTCAGCTGAATCACAATGGGAAATTGCATTCACTATTACGAAGGGTTCAACGCGTTTCTTCTACGTTATAGAATTTCTGTAGATCGCTTTTCACTAAAAAACATTGCTATTTAAAAAACATTGTGCTGCCATGTTGGCGAAATCTGTTGGGACTCATAGTCCATACGTGGGCCTGGTTTGAAAGTTAGAAGATGGAATGCCAACTCAGTTCTCGTCATCGCTGCATGGCTGTGGTTAAACTTAGGTGGTCGCGGTAGCCTAATGGTCATGTTTGAGGACTCGTGGTCATTCCGTCGAGTCGAGGGTTCGAGTTCTGATGCGCCTAAACAGCATTCGTGTAGCGGGGCTGATGTAGGCTAAATCAGTCGAAGCTTCGGTCTTTCCCTGGCTTCGTGTGGAAGTCTAGAGAAGGTGGTTCCAGCTCGGGTGTCGTTCTCGTCACTTAATAAAAATTCAAAATTTTGAGGTCCGTCGGTGTTGCTTCTAAGTGTGGCGTTAGTAAACAATCAATTAAAATTACGACATCCTATGCCAGTAGCCACCGTCTTGCTTCTATTTTTCCAATAAATAAACTTGATCTGATTGGATTGTCTTTTTATGCTACTGTTTTAATATTTTCATTAATATCTCGTTTTGAGCGTAACTTAGGAAAAAAAAAAAAAAAAAAAAAAAACTGGAAGCACGGGTTTCTGACTATCATAACGGATATAGTGGTTCTCAACTATTTCGAAATCGAGAACAGTGGTCTCTGACATTTTTCCCCTTCTTCTTCTTCTTTTTTTTTTTTTGCGCGGAATACGTGCAACACAAACTTTAAGGCAAGGAAGAACAACTTTTTCGAAATCGAGGGTGCAGTGAATAAACTTCCAGCCACCTCTGCTTTCAGAGTGTTACCTTTATGAAAAATTAAGATATTTATATTGGTGTATGCAAACGCGTATTTATTTCAAAATCACTTCAAATTACAATACTTTAAAAATTATCAAATGATAAATCCTGTCGCATCGCTTCATCTGAAAATGTTGTGTTTCTTTGGTTTAATATAGTAGAAAATCTTGTCTCGCGAAGATATGACGGGGAAAATAATGTACTTGGTGCTTTTTTGCTAGACTCGGATATTTATTTTTAAACAGAAAACCCGAATTTTTTCATTTTCCCCCTCTCTAACGTCTAAGTCAGTGGTACACATTGGTTTGGCTTCCTAACTTTCTCTCATTCCGCTGGCAATCGTTACAACGTCGGTTTTTCTATTTACTCGGTGGCTTCATTTTTCCAAGTCATTAGGTGTGTATTAAGTTTACGATACTATATATATATATGTATAGTATCGTAAACTTAATCTCATACAAAAGTTATTTTGCTTTCAACATTTTTTAATTGGTTTTTATCACGACAACTCCTCGAAGCCGCTGCACGGCGTTCCACGGATTTAGTAGTATGTGCGTTACTAACAAGACGGGTAAAATGATTTTTCGGAAGGCGTAACGCCTCCTCCATTTATCAAATGAAGCATTTTTAGAAACTGCTGCCGTGAAAGGATTTTGCACCTGGTCAACAAAGGGTCGGACGGTATTCATTCTGTTTGTAGTGGGACAATCGAATACGCGTAGTTTTCTACGCCGAAATACAAGATTTTTACACGGACTTATTCTTCATTTCTGTAAAGGTAAGCGATTGTTTGGTTGTTTCATGCCAATCATTAAATATAGTCCCTAATTATATTCATTTAATCATTTCTTTGTGAAATTATTGGTTAATAATTGTGGCTTTAGTTTGTCTTGTCAAATTACTGATATTTCTTGTTCTTTCTGAATTGACTCCTTTCTGATGGGATAAGTAGATGAATTAAGTTGATTCAAGTTGCCCAAATTAATTATTTGATATATTTTAATACTACCTTTTTTCTTAGCAATGGATTACCGGGGATACTACTGTCTCCACCTAATATTTAAGAATAAACTTTTTCTTTCCGTATTGCTTCAATATTAATGTTCTTCGTTATCTTGTAGCTCATTTTAATCCATTATTCATTTGTTTCATACTTCGATAATATGATGCATATTCAAGTTTTTCTATGAATGACATATAAAATAAAATATTTTCCGTTTTAATGTGTTCAGAGTTTGGATCCTTTCCGTGACGAATTCAAGCCAGCTTTAAGGCTTGATTTTGTGATTATCATATAAATTATAATTTTTAGTTTTCTTTCTAAAATATTGACTACTGTATTTATTGGAATGAAAAACAACTATAAAAATGAAAAATCGGAGATGTTTTTCTGTGTAATCCTCATAACTTAGAAAATAACTTGGTGACCGCCAGATGTGTTTCAATCGAGCCGCGGCCTTGAGTCCTGTTTCTTGAAAGACCCATCGTGTGGAACTAGGCTGATATACTTTATATATGTCGGGGCTGAAAATCTTCTCATTGGCGTGGTGTTGAAGTTTGGAGAATGGGGTTCCAGCTGAATTTCGTCCTCGTCGTGTGACTGTGATTCAAAATGAAGGGGTCCTGCATCAGTAGCCTTTGTGTTGTTATTACGTGTGATATTAATATACTATTAGTCGAATGCAACTGTGAAAAAATGAATTTTAATTGATTTAGCGCGTTTTCAAATGGTTTAAAAACATACACCTAACGATGCTTCCTGAAATTGGAGGCAAAATGCAATCTGTGCTTAATTTTTACTTTTAAAGCGTTTAGTTTAGTGCTTAAGTCTAGATTAGAGAAGTAAACTGGCTCTTCCATTCGATTAACATTACTTTCATGAATTCAAATCGTCTAGGACGAAGCATTAAGAAGTCAGTTTTATTTGAATAAACGTTTAATTAATCTAAATGGTTTTTCTGATTTAATTGAAAAGTAATTCATGTTTTTTAGTTGAAATTATATACCCTGTGTTGGCAAAACGACCATTTGACTCTTTCACATTATTAAATATTGAACGCTTTCGGTGTAGCATTTTTAAAGAATCAACCCTCTATTTCTGTTTTAAAATATCGGAAGTAAAAATTAAAAAAAAAAAAGTTTTAAAATATTTTACATCTTTCTCATGCTGACTAATTGATTATTGTATCTGTAATTAAAAAAAAAAAAAAAAAAAAATCATTAAGAAAATTTCATTAGAAATCGTTGGGAAAAAAACTGATGTCGAGGGAAGTACTTATGCAACAATACTTCACATATTTCCAGAAGACTGTTCTGGGGGTTATTGCAGTTAAAGGGTTGTCTTAGCCTTATGTTAAAAAATAGGATCGAAACGCAGAAAACTTTCAGATTGGTACAATACTGTTAAAATAAGCTATAAAAATGTTGTGGCGTAAATCTATTCAGACCTTTCTCTATCTTATAGAGAACCGCATATTTCATCTAATTTCTGTCAGTCTTTGTCTGATGTCACATTTCAAAGTCCTCTGTTGATCGTGGCTCAAAACGATGGAAGTCCTCTGCCAATATTCCCCTTTAATTTCTAGAGCATTGATTCCCTGCTTAGTGGGTGACAAATCCCATGGTCACTTTGTCTTTTTAAAGGGGGTCTCGCCGGTTATCCATTTTCTAAACCCAAAATTATATATGTTTATATAATTTTGATAAGCAATCACACAACATATTTAAATATGATGGTGTTTTGCAGTATGGAAAGCGTTGGTAGTTTCAGATGCCAATATTTGCTCTAATAGTTTCGAACGTTTTCAAAATATTAATAAATTCTTTATCTGAACTTTTGTCCTATTGTATTCTGATTTTATGTTTACAGGTTGCAAGATGTGATGGAGATGCTTTACAAACCTATCTGTTTTTATGTATTTCCCTTTTATTTTCTTACTTCATGATAATTTTGGTTTTTTTTATTAAACAGGAATTAAAAATATATCAAAACGACATTTGTAAAATTTGTAGAACTTTTAATATAGGGGTTGAAAAATTTTAAAAAGCAAATGTGTTGACTTTTTCTCTTCTTCCTCATCATTAGCTAAATATTGTGTAATTATATTAATGTATCGCAATATACGAGTACACTGATATCTATACCAAATTAACAATTTAAATAAAATTGTAAAAAAAAAAGTATTGTGTTAGACTTTTAACTTTCGATTTTATTATTTTTGATCGTTAAAAAAAGGTGTGTGTGTGAGGGGGGGGGTAGATCGCGAACATTAGTAAAAATTTGGGAAAAAAATCGCGGTTGAAAAAGGTTGGGAACAACTGTTCTAGAGCAACCCATCCTCTGGTGTGTGTCGACCTAAAACTAAAAATCGAATTTTCATGAGTGGAAGTCCCCCCCTTGTTGAATGAGTATAACATGCATACGCTTACATTGGAGGGAAATTATAATGGAGAAGGGGGATGTGACCCCTCTTTATAGACTCGGTGTAAAACGGATGGAGAGAGGGGAGAGAGGTCTAGTGTCATTATAGGACTCCGCGTGTTTTGAATATCGTTTGCTGGAAGGGGGGATGACCTTGGGTGGAGTTGATAGGCGAGCGTCTTTTTAGAAGAAGATGGATTTCGGCTTTTTATGGGCGTCAGGTATGCTTCATTATTTCTTGGTCACCGTTGATTTCCCCTCCCTTCGGAGGGGGTAGTTATCGGTTTTTCCTCCCTGTCCCTTCCTCTGTGAGATACGAAGTAGTTTTTGCGACATCTCTTCTTCCTGTGTTCAGATAGTACGACGCGAAATGTTTTTGTTTTGCTTTATTCCTGCTGGAAAGATAAACTTTTTGTTCCTCAAAACTAAACCTGCCAGGAATTAAGATAAATTTGCGACCTTTTTTTTGATTTTGTGAAAATCTCGAGATGCATTTTTTGTTACGTGAAAGAGCTCTTTATTTCTGGCCAAGAATAGTCATGGAACAAATGAATATAACTGCAGGATTTGTTGTTTTCAACCAGAGTCTGTATTTGTTAAGATGATGATACCCTAGGATTTAGGCCCGTCAGTATACCCGCTGGAATACCCCAGCGATCCTTCTTAGTTCAGCGATTATCACAGTTTAAACAATTGGTTGGTATAATTTAACCATAACACATCAATCAATAACTCCCGAGACTAACATTGAAAACAACATTTTTTTTGCAATTTTTTTTTATTCATCAACATAACACCTTTTGTTAATCACCTTTTAGGGTGATACAATCGTTCCAACGCTTTTCCAATTTTTTTTTTCCCCCCCCCCATTTTTTTTTTTTTTTTTTCCCGCAAGAAATCTTTTTTGTTGCGAGTAAATAGCGATAAACAGCTTTCTGAATCATCGACTCGTTGCTGTTTTTGTTCCATCGAAAGCAATCGCGGCACCCACTTGGAAAAAACCTTTTTCACTTCACTTCAAAAAACCTTTTTCAGTAAATACACTTCCATATTATATCTCTGTCATCTCAGCAATCTCACGGAGCTTCACTTTACGATCTTTCATTATAATTTTTGTCACTTCACTCACATTTTCCGGTGTAACGGCTTCTACAGGTCTACCCGAGCGTTCCGCGTCATTTGTGTCGGTTCGACCACGTTTAAACTCGGCAAACCACCGACAAATGTTGCTTTTGAGGGACAAGAGTCCAGGTAACATTTTTCAATCCATTGTTTCGCTTGCACGGTGTTTTTACCCATTAAAAAACAATGTTTTATCAGAACACGAAACTCGGTTTTTTCCATTTTTTAAACAAACTACAAAACGACTTTACTCCAACCTCGATAACTCAGCTGTTTCTGGTCCGATCGACTTAAAATTTTGACACGTTTCAAGCAAAGGTTAGTACTCTAGAAAGACCTGGTTACTGGTTTACTACGAGCGCCATCTCTGGGTTGGTCTCGGGAGTTATTGATTGATGTGTTATTTGGTCCTTGTGCCCGTAACGGAACGGAGGCTCAGTTGTCCGTTTATGTCAATTTCTTACTGTTTGCATTTTTTCCCAAGCAGCTCCTGCATTCGAAATATTTTGATCTTTTTTTCCCCTTCTATCTTAAATTCTCGTCTTCAGAACTTGAGAGGTGACCGCTGTAGCCGAGTGGTCATGGTCGCAAGCTCGTGGCGAAATGGTTTGAGTCCTGATTCCACTGTGGACCAGGCCTGTGAAATCTGTTTAGGCTCTATGTCCTCCCGTAGAAGTTAGGGTGGTGGGGTATCGTTACTTGACTTTCAAAATGACGAAGTGCGCCGCCAATAGTGTTATTTCCAAGTGTGACGTTAATAATCAGAACTTAGAACAACCTATCTTTTTTATCCTCATCATATATACTCTTGTTCATATGATCGGCATCTGTAGGCCCAAACTCAGTCCCTAAGAGGTCATTTTCAAATACTTTCAAAAAAAAAAAAAATCTTCTCATCTATGTTATGTATTTTCTTCTGGTGTATCTTGATTGACGAATCCAAGGTCTCTTGACGGTGATAACTCAACACAAAATGACGTCGACAACTCGACGCGGCAGCAATCAATTTGATTTGGCAGTTGATGACTATCAAATCAAAACCAACTTATAAATCAATGTCAAACTTGTTTAAGTTTCACTTAACAGAGGGCAACACCCAATGGTTACAACAATTTACCTTGAAGATGCCATTTGTCTTCAAATATAACTACTTTTTGAACCACCCTCCTAGAGTTGGATGAAAAAGGAGTCATGACAAATGAAGCTTAAATTGTTGTGGGAACAGGCTTCTGATACATTTATATCCTTTGCCAAATCTAAAAAAAGAAATACAACTCTACGAATTACACACGAATTTACGTGTTTTGCAAAGATTTTTGAGGAAGAGATCAAAATAACGGATGCAACGTGATATCAGATACTTTTTTAAACAGTAACGCTCATGTGTATTCTTGCCATAAGAATAGCTTGTCACAACTTGTTTTAACTATCATTATATCGCATTAATCTTTCTTTTGTGCTGAGTTTTTTTCTTACACTAGAATTTAATGTACAATGCTTAAGATATATAATTTTGTAGTTGCTGGAATATTGAAATTGTGGGATATTTTTATCTTCTGCCCAATCTCAGAATATGCATAAATATATTGATTACACTTCTCAATCGTTACATATTTACTCAGAGTGATAAATCTTTGGTATTCTTTCTAAAACCACACTGACGCGCGATAATCTGGGAAAACTGTGCTCCCTTAGAGCTTTCAAGGGTGATCAGAAATTCAAAAGTGGATTAATAGATTATGTGAATAAAAAATGGCACTCGAGGTTTAGATTCTAAGAGCACTGTTGCATTTACAGAGGTATATTCGACTTTTTTTTAGACTGGCAAGATCCTCAAATTTTTGCGAATCTATAAAACATTGTAGGATTAATTGCATATATTTCTTCTTGTTCTATGCTTTGCTTTATAAATTTTTAGGTTCGTTATAGATCATATTTGTAAATATTGTAATATTTTTATTCATCCTGATTTTGTAACAGACGTGGGTGGATGATGCAGTTTCGTACTTTCGAAAATTGTCGTATAGCATTAACGGGCTGGTGCTCGTTAAATCTGTCAGGGTTATACGTTGGCGTGATCTGGAAGTTAGAGAGGGCTGCCAGCTTAGTTGCTGTTCTCATCATTTGACCGGATTTAAAATTATAAGTGAATCTTCGCCAATAGCCCTTGTGTAGCTTTTAGTATGGTGTTACTAAATCTTTTAAATCAGTCAATTGCTTGTGATCTTAATTAATTGGTTTGAGTTTTTTAATGCTAGTTTTTGCTATATTTTTGTGAGATAAGTTTCATTAAAATTTACATTTTATGAAATTTGTTTTTCAAAGCTGAAGCCCGATTGTCTCTCTTTATCAGTTGTATAATAGTTTGAGAGTTATTAGAGAGACAGATAAACTAATCGCATTTCGGGTTTGAGGATGGGATATTTGAATAGGACTCCTTCTTTTATCAGACGAGACATTTTCAGAATTCTTTCTAGAAAAGATTATTGTGAAAGAAAAAATTGCACCTGGTTAGGAAAGAGTTGAAAAGTATTTAAATTCTTTGAACCTTCGTTTATACATTGGACCTTTATGACCTTTTTATTTTATACGTCATCTTTGTTTTGGATTGACAAGCGCTTTTCAGCCGACTGTTATGGATTAATGGCTTTAATTGTATAAATTCTTGGGAAGAAAATTAAAGAGAATTATGCCTCATTTGTTGTCACACCGGTTCGGTATTTAATTTTGCCATGCTATAACATTTTAATTTTGCCTCATGTACTTTACTTCTTTGCTTTTCACTTATTTGGCCAACGGAGGGGGAAATCTTATTTTAAATAGGTAGTTGATATATAGCATTATTTTTAATAAGCGCAAACAAATATATGAGGTTCGTTCAATAAATTCTTAGAAAGTCCAAGGAATGGTGCTCGTAGCATTGAGAATGGTTAGTTTTTAGTGAGCATCAGGACTAAGTCTCATTATAAGTCATGGTAAGCTGTCTAAGTCTCATGTACTCGTATTTGTGATCATGACGCCTTTCACTCCTCAAAAAATTTTCTTCATAACTTTCCCGGCCGCTGAAATCTTCGCCGCCTTCTTTGGAGGTGATTCATCGGAAACAACCCACAGTTTTTATCGTAGTTTTTTTTTTTTTTTTAGAGTATAATGATGAATCCAAGTCTCATCGACGGTGCCAACTCGACGAAAAATTACTTCGAGTTGTCTAAGCGGGTGCAATCAAATTTTGATTTGGCAGCAAATGACTGTCAAATCAATACTAACTAATGAATCAATGTGAAATTTGTTTCAGTTCTATTTAACAAATGACAGCTCCCAACGGTAACAATAATTTACCTAAATGATGCCATCTGTCTTCAGATACAAGTACATTTTGTGAGGTGCCTTTTTGTTTTTCTTACATCATTTTGTATGATTTTATTTTGTTCTATCACACACAATTCTGCTTCTAACTGCAAGCCCATGTTCTTTAGCGGTCGTTGAAACCAATTGGCCATGGTCGCGAGCTTATAATTGTTGTTGCCTCCGTCGAGTCGGTTGCGGTAGCCGAATAATCACGGTCGTGAATTCGCGACCAGCGTTGATTCCGTCGATTCGTGGGTTCTAGTCTTGATGCCACTCAAGACCCGCCGTGTAGGGAGGCTGATGTACGTTAAATCTGTCGAGGCTCTAAATCCCCTCATTGGCGTGGCGTGGAAACTTGGAGAAATCCGTTGCCAATAGCACTTGTGTTGCTTCTAATTGCGTTGTTAGTAAATAAATCTATTAATCAAACTTGCGGTTTCCCCCCCCCCCCCGATGTTCAGGCAAATATATTACGAATTGAAGTGAAATGCATCTAATTTTCCCTAGTTTCCATTAAAAAAAGTCGAGAATAGACGAGTTTCCATTAAAAAGTGAGATTGCTTATATGCCATGTATGGGAGAGATATCGCTATTTCTTTATATAAGTGGCTGATATATATTGAGGGCTTAGACATCGATTAAATTGTGGCTGATTATCTTTTATTTCCTCACTAGTAAGTTTTTAAGCAAGTTTTAAGTATGTTTTAGTAAGTTTTTTTTTTTTTTTTTTTTTTTTAAGTAGTGGCTGATTTTGTTACTGCTTTCACGCTGAAAGTTGTAAAAATAATATGTTGAAATACTGATTTTGTCTGAACCTTAGAAATTTTACCGGACTCTGCAAAGTTTGATCCTTTCTTCGCTTTTCACTCATTTGACCGCTGTAATAATTTTTTTAAACTCTAAATTATCGTATTATAGTTGTATATAAATAAGCAAGAAAATAAAGGGGGGGGATCTACTCGTGTAAAATTACTAATATATCACTGTAGAAAAAATTATGTTTGATTTCTGGGAATAGATGAAAGGCAAGTGTATACACAGGCAAAAGAGTATTATTAAGATAGAGTGCTTGTCCAAAATTCGATAATTGCAGCTAAGATATTTCATAACATGCTAAATTATTTGAAAAATTTAGGTTTTTTTTAAAGAGTTTTAATTATTTTCTTAAAAATTTTATAAATCGTAATAAATTTCATTTTTGAATTAAATAAACCTTTATTTATACGGAAAACAATCTGAACCATCATAATTTAAGTGTGTTGTAAAATTAAAAAGTAAGGTCGAAAACCTGAGGGCTGCACTGTTTTCAAGCAAATGTCTTCAAAATAATATTTCTTTTTTACCAAATCATGTCCTTGTGCCGTTATTGATGGTAGAGGTGTGTATGTCGCCCGTGGTGTCGATTCGAACAGGTCCATGTGTCATTCGAGCTCCTTAACCACTTTCCCTGACAGCAGCCACCTTCCTCGGGGCCCGCGGATTCTCGTGCAGTGTAGGGGGGAAGGATGGACCACCTCCCCTCCGAGTGAAGCTGGTAGGTCCGGTTTTGTGTTGAAGCCCGTGATTGAGTCAAGTGACGCCTGTGGAAAATGGGGGTGCTAACCATTTGGCCACCCACCGTCTTTTTATTTATCGTTTGCCCGTTGACGCGAGACTCGCAGGCCTACTCCATCATTAACAAGTGGTTAAGAAGATCCATTATTATTTTTTTGTTTAATTACTGGTGGTGTAATGATGGATTACTTCCGTTTTTAGTTAATCTAGCAATGGAACTCTGCGTTGGATTAAAAAACAATAAACGAGAATGGATTACAAAAAAACAATCATGTTGTTGTTAAATGTTACCATTTTGATAGTCCCGTGCGTAAATTAGGTACCAGATCATATGTCTTCTTTGTCATCTATATGAATTGGAGGGAGAGCGTATGTATAGATCTCCGGTATCTGGCATGAAAATTATATGAGTTGTAGCGTTGATCTCAACATGCCCAGAAATTAATCTGTAAAAAAATACGTCTGTGTACCTTTTAAATTAAAAAGTTGAAAAAGCTTTATTATTGAAATTGGTATCTGTTAAAAATCTGGTACAACCTACATTAAAAAAGTAAAGTTTAATTAATCATTAAATGACAGTATTTTTAGGATTCCTTATAGTTTCTTGATTATAGTTTTGCAGTGATAATCAAAATTTGGATGGATGGAACCAATGTTTTCTCTTAAATAACTTACCAATCTTGGTAAACCTGAAAGTCATTCGTTAAAAATAATAAACATTTGGGAGATACTTTAATTTCAGTTTACTTAACGTTGCGTTTTCGCTTCCAGGCATTTATTTCGCGTACAATTACACACAGACAACTGTAACCAACTCGTGTCCTCTAACCGAAAATTAACTAAAGATTCTACTTATCTCAACAACCATAAAAGTGGTAATGGAAAAGACGGGAACAATGCTTATACCACTGAGTCTAAGTTTAGTATCAGCTGTTCAACGATCATTTAACTTTCTTGCATCGAATTCGTGTGCATTACATTCTCACTAACTTCCCATCTCCTCCCAGCGGATCAACGCGTCCAATCTCTGTAACCTACCCTCGTCTTCTACTCCCTACATTTCTATATATATAGCAGTGTTGTTTTACAATAGTCATGGTTTATTCACAAGGCGAGGTTTTCAAATCTAATAACGTCATAAGTTAGCCCATACGTTGACGAAATTCTTCGAATCGTTGTGTTGTCATTCTATTTTTACGATTCTGGTTTTATTTTTCTACAAGTTAATTCCCGGCCGCACATGAGCTCCTTTAGCAACTACTTGTCCTGCTTGCACGTCATTTGGGACCAATGGAAAGGCGTTTGCAACCATTCGAGTAGTAAGCCCTCGATTTAGTCCTACGATTTGGTATTAAATCCCGCTGGGCACCATCCGGGATCTTCAGTCTATGTTAGGATTTGGCATTGATATCAGTTAGAACTGCATTCTAGTTTTTTTTTAAATATATATTATAAAAAGTCACATCATATTTACATAACAATAATTACGCAAATTCAAATTTAATTTGGTTACAGTAATATGGTTATATAGTCTGTACTATTCCTAAGTGCTATGTAAAGTACACACATATAAGAAAATGTAACAGATATGCAATACACAATAATTATTTCTATATTCTAATAATAACAAAAAAATTACAATGAAATGTAATAATAATAGCATAACATTTGGTCAAATGTATGAAATTTTGCTTAAAATTTTTTAAACCCTATGATATGGTCTTGAGTGATATTTCGACTTCAATTACGAGTACAATCTTTCACAGATGAATTTTACGAAAAATTGAAATTAGATGACATGCAGCTTTCTTAATGTGAGGTAATTTTCATACCGACGCATTTTTTTTTTAAATTTAATTACAGGAGATTTGCGCTGCATTTTAATGTCTGGTTCTTTTTTATACTTAAAAACTCCAATTTCCTAGCAGTTTTTTCAACAAGTCTTATTTCAGGAATTGGAAATCCATCTTCGGTAATATCACAAATAAATGTGTTCGCAAAATATGCAAATGTAGATTTTAAACTTTTCGAATCGTCAAACCTATGTTTGGGGAAATGTACGTATAATCATTTTAAGTATTCTTTGTATTCGTCACAGTTTCTCTTTTGTCACTCTTGGAAAATGATTAAATACTTTGTTCTAAAGATTTCTTCCCTAAAGTCCAAGATAGGCTTGAAAAATGCAGTTTGTGTCCAATCAATAATATTTTCCTTTCATTGTAAAAACAAATAAAGTTTTTTCGAATGTCCTAGCATGTCCGTAAGGAATGTTAAGTGAAAAAAAACCACTTTTTTTTTTTAAATTTTGGGTTTCCCCCCCCCCCCCTGTAATTATTATGATAGGATTTAAAAATCCACTAAATGGCTCAATATGTTGTAAGTTGACTGACCTTTTGCAACAAGTTAAAATTGCGTACTGAATCAAGTCATGATTTTAGATCTTTTTGAAAGAGCATTTAGCTTGTTGGAAAACTATCTGCAAAATACACCAGCACCAACATAGTTGGAATGTCAGAGTAGTGTTGCTCAAGTCCACTGATTGTGCCAGGAATATGTAAATACACTAGAATTGATTTATAATCAAATAAAGAATTGGAATAAATCTAGGCATAAAAATGAACACAACATAAAGTCTGTACAAAAAGAAGTAATTACTTTGCCTCTTTGACGAGATGCAGAAAAGAAAAAGCTCTGAAGTAATAATAAATAAATAAAAAACAGATAATTTTTTTTTCAATCGGAAACCGCTCTTAATACAACGAAGATACACATTTGCCCATCTTTTACTTATGCAAGGCCTGGTGACAGCTTACATCCAGGCTAGAGGTGAACCAACGTTTTTTCGACTTTCCTTGCTTTGTAACGATCGAATTCTGGAATAAATCAGCCATTCTTTCTGAAATTGTAATAATTTCTTTTTCTTTGCAAAAATTATTTTAAAGGAATAAAAAAAGCTTTTTAATGGTTTTTTAAAAATGTATTTTATAAGCCTCCCTCCTTGTTTGATTGATCCTGTAAGACAGTATTATTTATCTTCGCCTAATTCAGACTCGACTCATTTGGTTGTCTCACCATATTATTACGAAGGATTTACTTTCAATTCTGTTCTCCTGATCACCTGTTCAAGTCGAAGTGAATAAGACGTTTATTCCAAGAAATGAAGAACATGGACATATTCACCGCCACAAATAACGTGGTGTGGAAGTTTGGAAAGGTACTAGCTCATGCGTCGTCCTCTTCACTTGATCGAGGTTCCAAATTACGGTTTATCGCCTCGTGTTGCTTCTAAGTGTGCGACGTTAATAAACAAAATGCACACTCTTATTCACCGTCACAATCGCTTTCCCACCGTTGCCGAGAATGTGGTGTGATTCTCTCTTCTAACTTCTGAAAGTACCCTTATTGTATGTTTGAGAAAGGAAATGACTTTCTCAGGTGCTGCTCCAATTCTATTGGTCCATTTTAACGAATGGGAGTGGTTTCGTGTAAGGAAGTACTTAGAAGAATTCGTTGGTAAGTCTCACTTTTCAAGAAAACAGTTTATCGGATGCTCCGAAATCTGCTGGTCGAATGAAAATAGATCTTATGTGATACAGTGCTGTGTAATGAGGGTAAATATTTTTACTAATTACGGTGATTTTCTTCATACGAACATTCATGTAAATTTTTTCGTAAATTTTTTACGACTAGAGGACTGCGATTATTTATTAAACTATTGTGTCTGTAGTGGCTACTATTTCAATAAAAATTAAATATTATAATTTTAAAAAAATCGCGTGATATACCTCATGAGTTTCGACGATAAATTTTAAACCTTTCCAAATGGGGTTCAAACGGAAATAATTAATATGAACCAATTCAGTTAAATAAATATTTGATATTTATTACAAATATTTATTAAAAGATTAAAACGATTATACCGTGCAAAAATCCGCTAGGAAATGAAACATTCTTTTATTGCGTAAAACGAAATTTGTTTTAAAGTTTCGTTATTTTAATTTTAATGAATATTGAATAAGAGAAAAATTCTAAAAAATTATGCTAAAAAATTATTACTTTGATTAGAAATAAATATAAATTGAACTAAAATTTGATCAATAATTAAAATATTGTAATGAATGAAGCACGTGGAATGGCGTGTATTTAAGTGAATAAATCAAGTATATAACACTCGCGCGAGCGTTAATGTTAAAGAATTCATTTTAATAGTGAAACAAAATAAATCGAATGCTGTTACGTTAAAATTTTTAAGTCTAATTATCGTGTTTTCAGTTTTATATAGCATTATTTTTTTTCTCTTTCGGCTGTTCTCGCGACTTGGTTTACTGAGTGTTTTTGTTTTGTCTTTTCTCTATGTATTTAAAAGTGTCCGTTAGGTGGTGCGTTCGTTAAATAAAATGTGCAATGCTTGACATGGGTAACAGTGTATATAATAATTAAAATGTCTTATTCCGAACCCTGAGGTACAATGTCAAAATTTGGATATTACGGTTAGTTTAATAATACTGGTATTAAAAAAATAGATAAGGCCGTGGTAGCCTAGTGGTCATGACTTCGGATTCGCGGCCGACGGTTTTCGTTCAGTCGCGGGTTCGATCCTTGGCCGCTAAAGACCCGCCGTGCAGCCGGGGCTGATGCACATTAAATCTGTCGGGGCCCAAAGTCCTCCCGTTGGCGTGGTGTGGATGTTAGGAGAGGGGGGTGCCAGCTCAGGTGTCGTCCTCGTCACTGGACCGTGGTTCAAAATTACGAGGTCCATCGCCAATAGCCCTCGTGTTGCTTCCAGTGCGACATTAATATAAACTAAACTAAAAATAGATAAAAAAAAATAATAGAAATTGTTCTATGCGGAGTTTTGCAAAGAGCTTATTTAGCTACTCAAGGTGCGGGTTTTTTTTTTTTTTTTATATATATAATTACTTAATTCCACAATTCAATATAAGAATTAAAGTAAACGATGAAATATCGAGAAACAGAACAATAGTAAACTTTTTCGATATTAAAATTAAAGCAAACGATAAATTATTAAATTGAATAATATATCAGCATCTTATAATAAAAATTAAAGCAAACGATAAATTATTAAATTGTATGTATTTAAGTTAAATGTAATTAAAACTGAAGCAAACAATAAAAAATTCAAAAGCGATATGGTACGTCAGAATTGATCCGCCTGAAACAATAGCCCCTCAGGTTGTTAATAAATCATCTATTTTTGTAGATTACCAAAAATATTTTTGTCTACGAACGTTTTAAGAAATTTGAAATCTGTAACAGACGGGGTTTATAACGTTGTACGTTGTGAAAATACGTTACTTTTCAAAATTAATGCATCATTTAAATTAAAATTTCCTTTGATGTGAAACTTGCGACAACATTTTACGATTAGTGGTAAATAAATTACTGTCACAAAAAAAATTAGACATTTAGAAAAAAAAAATCTGTAATGATGTTATAAGGCTTAAGAAATAAAGTATCCCTTTTTTAAAAAGAAATGTCTTATATTTTTTAAAGAGGGCTAAAAAATAGTTTCAAACTTAATTAAATTGAAAATGAAACGTAAAATCAATCGAAAACTTGTTTGTAAATGTGAGAGAAATAAATATTACATTTAGAGATTCAATTCTAATAACACTGATTGAATGTTTTTCACCAAGTATGTGTATGCTTTTTATTGCTTACCGTAAATACAAAAGCTTACCATGAGCGTTTGTAAAGTACCATAAGTAAAAAAAAGTACGTGTTTTTGTGTGTTCTAATATGTGTGTGTCGGAATATTTTTCTGGTGGAGAGGTCTTTCAATTTCACTGTAATAGAGATTACTCGTATTTTCTCTTTGAATTGAATAACAGGATGCATTTGCTTTCTTTAATACAATAATGTCATTCTAAAAATGTGACTGCAATAATTTACTCGATTTTTAATTTAAAATTTTCTGGTTGAATATTCCACATATAATTCAGAATTGGTGGAAAAAAAAAAATGTGCTAATTGTG
This sequence comes from Nephila pilipes, assembly GCA_019974015.1. Lineage (NCBI taxonomy): Eukaryota > Metazoa > Arthropoda > Arachnida > Araneae > Nephilidae > Nephila > Nephila pilipes. Next base: position 2,985,267 of record BMAW01045360.1, read on the forward strand.
TAATGTTGTGCCTTTTTAATTTACCTGCTGATAATCCTCAAATTCTGTGTGTAATCAAACACCATAAAATCGTTGTTAGAATTTTAAAGTAACAAATGGAAGTGGAATACATTATATATATATATATATATATATATATATATATATATATATATATAAACTTACTCTACTTTTGTCAAAAAAAAGAAGAAACCCGAAATTAAAGATACACCTCACACCGAAGAAATTTTTTTATGTTAGATTTATTAATATTCATAAAACAAAAACAGTACAAAGGTAATAATGCAATGGGGAATAGTGAGTATATAAAAAATAAAAACTGAAATATATGTTTAAGAAATATAAATGAAAATTTTTTAATGTAAATAAAATATAATTTATAAAGACTGCAGGCATTTAATGTAATTACCGATAAATAAAGTAACATAGCCACTTACTTTATTTAAGATCAAAAGAAGTATTAACGTCTTAAGCTCTTATAAATTAAAATAGTATTTTACATTAAAAAAATTTTTATAAATTTTTTTAAAGTATCTGTACACCTCCGGAGAAATTTTTTTGAAATTTATTGATATTTGCTGTCAAAATATTTTTTCAATGCTAAAATATAACCTAAAACTATGAAAAACACATTTAATAATCTGTTTTTTTAATTCAAAAAAAAAAAAAATTGGAGTGGAAAACGGTACATAAATTGATTATCAGAATAACGCTCATAACTCAAAAGTAAACAAAAATATTATTGTTCTGTAAACTTTATCGTATTCATTGCAACATTTTTTTGAGGCTGGTACTACTTTCATGATGAAAATCATACTACTACAATTTTTATTGTGTTTTTAGTCAAATAACAATGAAAAAAGAAGTTATAAAAATACATGATTTACACCTTTGTTACTGAAAACATCTCAATTTTACAACCTTAAAAGTAGTAGGGGTTCTTAAAAACTATATGAGAAAGATATTAGCAAAATTTAAATTAATTTTGTCATAACTTTTTTTGATATCTACGTTGCCATATGTGAATATGTCGAGAAAATTCATTTTGAGAAAAATCAAAAATAAACTTTCAAATGCAATTAAAAATTAGCTACCGAGTAAAATTAAAATCCCTGTAACTTAAGTTCTAAATAAAGTATAAGCAAAATTCAAAAAATATTGGAAAGAAAAGTTTAAATTTTAAACTGACATTAGTTAAAATTAGAAAATCGAAAATTTTGTCAAAAATGGCGTTTTAAAAGTGTACGGATACCTTAAGTCTATCATTAAATAAAAGCTTTATTAAAAAAATTTAAAAATTATATTTAATTCTTTTTAGTCTGAAAATATATTAGAATAAAAAGCAATTGCATGGGCTATTCGTGTGTGCAAAATTTCCTCTCAATTGGACGCTAAATGCAAGTGCCCTCTCTCCCCTCATCAAACTAGTCACTGCTTTAACATCCCTTAATTTTGTAATCGGAGTTACTAGTATATGCAAAAGTTCAGCTCGAGCATATGATAGGATGTGGGTTAAAATTTGAACTGGAAAGATATATATATATATATATATATATATATATATATATATATATATATATGCATTCACATACAAATACATATATATTAAATAATAGCTTATAAAAATACCTGCAATATTCTGTGTTATTCTTATGTATTTTTTTGAGGATAAAATTAATTTAACCATACGCACATCTGCTATGAAACTTAAAATTCGATTCATATATATAAAAAAAGATCACTTATGTATCAAAATATCTACAGTTATTTGAAGCACTGAAATTATTTATAAAAGATGAAGCTTCCAATATTGAACGCTGGAGGGATCAACAGTTTTTTTTTAAAAAAAGATTTTCATGTAAGTGAAAAGTTTACACATTAGCTTACTATAATATAAACTATTGTGAATACAAATCCCATCTTGGGGCTTTCCTGCTAAAAAGGTGTCGTCTTCCTCTTCCATGCTATTTCGATAAATTCAATCCAATCGAATGCAATATTGTTTTTGTAATAATTTTAATTATTTTTTAAACGTTACTTAAAAGAGCCTACGAGTGAGTCGCTATCTCGCCAACGGAAAATGAATAGAAAGTAACAAAATCGAACATTTCCCCCTCTTTGGTCCAATCGAAAAACCTGTTGCATCTCTTTTCCATCCCCAACTTCTATCCACACCTGTAATCAGGCCCCGGGCAATCACTGCCAATAAATCAAGGCCCAATTGACCGAATCCCCCCCCCTTCATGTTCCTATTTTCATGGATTTCGCTGTGGTTCTTTCGATGAGTGGAGCATTTGGATTCGGAACCACGTTAAGTGGTAGCCCAAGTCTTTCTTGGACTAACTAGTCTCGGATTTTCTGTGTGCAGAGGGAGAACTTTAAGCTCTGACAGGATTTCGTCACATGTTCACTGGTGGTTGCCGTCGGGTCCCGATGATCGCTTATTTTGGGTCACGCATTAAGAGGATCAAAAGAAATGATTAGCTGCTTGTCCATTAGTGATTGCAGAAGTGTCGACTTTTTTTTCCATTGCCGGGATTTTTGTAAACTGTGTAAAATGAATATTCGTATATTAAGTCATGTATAAAATAAAAATTTATAATTGGACATTTTATACGTGTTTTTGTGCGAGTATACTGCAGCAGAAGAATATGAAAATTTATTTTATTATGATCATAAATAATGTAAATTCTACAAAGTTATGATAAATTATAAGTGCTACTTATCCAGGAAAAATTTTTCCGCATTGAAAACAATTATAAAAAGTGCATAATTAAAATACTTGATTTATTTTTAAACGTTTTAAAAAGTGGCACGCAGGAAGCATAACTGATCAACCCTTCGGTCATGTTATTCTGATCTAATTTTTATACAATATAATCCTGTCGTAGAAAAAGATCTTTCGGATTCCACTCTTGTTGGTTTATTAATTACTAAAACTTAATACATTATTTAAATATATTTCTCCTTATACATTTTCATGTTAAACACACTCCATTTGTTTTTTAACGATTTTATTAACATCTCCCTTAAAGTATCTTTACTATTGTTCACTGCAGCGGCTAGAAAATTATTACATAGAAGTTAATTATGTTTACCGTAACATCGGTAAAAACAATGTAGAATTACCGATTACAATTTACAGATACTACAATCCCTAAATTCGACTTAACTTCATCCATTCGAATAAAATTCATCTTTTCGAAAGCTCCTCAAACTTCTTTTTATGCTCAATTTCTTTTTACCGAGAAATAATTATTGACTCAAAGGTACAAAAACTTAAAATTTTTTATTTGAAAACATTTTTATGATGTATATCTTAGGCATTAAATTAATTATAGCAATTTGAAAATAAAACTTTTTGGAATTGTAACTTCAAACCTTTCACTTACAATTTCTGGAGTGGAATATTTAGAAAAATTAACTTTTGATTATGAAACACGGCTTCGTTAGTCGAGTGGTCATGATTGCGAGCTCACCGCCTTCGTTTTTTTCGTCGAGTCGTAGGTTCGACTCCTGAATGACTCGTCGTGTAGTGGAACTGATGCATGTTAAATTTGTTGAAGTTTTCCCATTGGTGTGATAGGGAAGTTTGGATAGGGGGTATAAGCTCAGATGTTGTCCTTGTCACTTTACAATCCTTCAAGTGACAAGGGTCCGTCACTAATAGCCCTTGTGTTGGTACTAAGTGCGCCTTAATAAACAATCAATTTCATTACAAAAGCATCTATAGACGTAAACTTTCAATAAAATTGCTGCTTCCCCAAATTTATAGTTAATACGAATGAAACTTTGAGAAGCTGTAGTATATAATAACGTGATGACACAAACTTGGACCAGTGGTCCTACGAAACCGTACTTCGTCACTACTATTGTCGACAGTTAAGCTGTTAGAATCGACTATCGGCGGGTACAAAGGCCCGTCTTATGTTGCGCTTTAAACAACTGGGCTAGAGGAACTCACTTCCTGGCCAGTTTGGCATTTTTACTATTGCCGTTATTAGTTGCTATTTATGCAAGAGGGTACAAATAAGGCTCTCGCAAACTTGTAAATTAACATAGTTAATTACACATTGCGAAATGTCAATTTTAGGATTGCCTGGGTTTGAAAAAAGTAGAGTTTAAACTTTGAAAAAGGAAGTCTCGTTGTGGTGAATGGATTGCAGATTTGAAAATTAATTATATTAATCGGTGTGAAACGTAAATTTTCATTGAGGAAAGTATAACATTTTTTATTTATAATCAATATAAGAAGTTAAATATGGAAAGAACCAGTAGCATTCCGATGGGGATGCAAAGGTATATATAACCCCTCCCCCAAAGATTTTTTTTCAGAAGTTAAAGTACTTCAGGATATTTCTTTTATTATACTATTATAGATATTCTGACGTCTAAAAAAATGAACTCTTTTTTTCACTCTTGTGCTTAAATTTTCTTACCAATAACAGAGAAAAAAAGTATTTTATCTTTGCCCAATTCTTAGATAAGAAAAATCTTTGTTGAAGTGTTCTGGGTCAATATTCGAAGACAAAGAGAGAGGATGCATCCCTATAGAAAATGCACTACCTCAACTGTTTCCTAGGGAAAGAATTTCAGGAGACATTCTTTTCTTCCAGGCAGGAATCTATTAGCGTTTAAAACAGATCTTCGAAAATGCCATCTCAGCGTATCTCCTCTTTACGGAATTGAATCGTCCACGAGTGATAGTCTCGGCTGTCGTAAACGAACAGTAGTCAGGAAATCTGAGTCGAGATCTTTATTCTTTTGCTCAAATTGTTGCGTTTATAATTTAAAATTTGTCTTAATATTTTACACAGTTTTATGAGTGACATGAGTTGGAGGAAACAGCAGTTGCTCTTAAATCATTTTAACTCAGGTTGAAAGAAATTCCAGGAATCAATTTGAAGCAGAAAACAACATCCTTGATCAGTTTTAAAAAGGAGGAGCAAGATTAATATAGGGTATTCTTTAGAATTAACACAGGATAAGAATAAAACTAAGGAATTACTTCTTTCATGGTGGTGACGATATGCTCCCCCGAAAATTGATTTCTGGGTACGCCACTGGAATGAACTAAAGAGAACGGTGTATTAATGAAATATCTAAAGGTCAGATAGGATTTCCTTGAATCAGATTTCGAGAAACACTTTTTACATTTAGAAATTGGTGTCGATCTTCTGGCTTTACTACTGAAGAGTGAGAGAGGCATAAAAGAATAAATTTTCTATATCTGTTTCTGTCTATCCATTCTTTATCTTTATGTTACACTTTTCGTATTTTTCATTTCTCAAATTCCTGGCCGATTTTCCTTTGTACATTATAATTTAAAAAAAAAAAAAAAAACAGTTTTACATTAACGGGGGGAAATGCATGTTTATTGAATATTTCTAATATTTTAAAGGACTCTTCATATTCTTAGATACGTTATGAACACGCGATCTTTACTTTGACCCCGCACCTCTTTGAAAAAGTGTTTCCTCTCATAGAGGGCGAAAGTGCTATTTCAAAAGACTGATTTCATCAAACCTGAGGGGCCGCGGTAGCCTAGTGGTCAAGGTCGTGGACTAGCGACCGACGGTTTTCGTTCAGTCGCGGGTTCGATCCTTGGCCGCCAAAGACCCGCCGTGTAGCCGGGGCTGATGCACGTTAAATCTGTTCGGGGCCCAAAGTCCTCCCGTTGGCGTGGTGTGGATGTTTGGAGAGGGGGGTGCCAGCTCAGGTGTCGTCCTCGTCACTTGACCGTGGTTCAAAATTACGAGGTCCGTCGCCAATAGCCCTCGTGTTGCTTCTAGTGCGACGTTAATAAAAAACTAAAAAAAAAAACTTCATCAAACCTGATTTACCACTCTCCCAACTTCCATTGAAATAGCTACCTATAATAAATTTGATCCTCTCCTGCTCATTCTGCAAAATTGAAAAACCATACTTCTAAATTAAAAACCATTTTAATGAAATCAAAGTCATATGACTTCACCTCTTTCCAAATTCCTTTTGGGAAGTAATTGAACTAACTCCAGCAGTAGGTTTTTTTTTTTAAAAAAAAGGCAATATACTGTCATTTAAATTATTTCCTAACTTATGAAACATTAATTTTGTTGAAAATACTTTAACTTTCAAGTAAATCATAAACTTTAATGCATTGCTCGTCTTAATTTTTAACGCACTTAAATTTAAATTCTCTACTGATTTGATTTTACTTCTGGGCAAGTGCAGATCCGATGTTCAGCTCACCAATATATTTTTTTTTTCAGCCAGATCGCGGTTAAAAGCCCGAATGAGTTAAGACCCCGAGAAAATATTTTAAGCTACGATTTAAGCGTGTCTGAATATTTTAGTATAATGTGTGGACTAATTTACAGCAGTGGTTTTCAGATTTTTCTTCAACGCACCCTTTTGACATGTATTAAGAACTGTTGTACCCTTTAATTATGAACGCGTCCTCAAACGAGTTTTTTTTTTTTTTTTTTTTTTTTGGTGAAATATGTTTCGCTTATTGCTTTTTTTTTTTTTTTCCCTTAAATAAATAAAATCATGCTAGGGGGTGTATACCGGTTTGTACAAATAATTCGAGCAAGACTAAGCAATTAACTGATTTTGAAATAATTTTGCAGATAAGAGGTTTATCGATCTAGGATCGGAAATCACATGCAAGCTATCATGACTTTGTAAATTGTAACAAAATTACTGTCAAAACTAGAAAAACTGGGGTGTTCATTTAAAAAAAATAGTAATTTCATTCTTCTATACATGATAATTACGAGAAATTTTATTTGTTATTTTTCATTTTTTTTATTAATCGAGACAGTTATCATTCTAAAGCAAACTACTTGAAAAGTGAATTGCTGCTCTATTTATTATGCTTTAGTAAATAAATGTCGTATAAATGTTTCGATAAATGACTTCTAAAGAAAACTTTGCTGTGCCGAAAATTCTCTACAGATGTGCTCACTTCATAACATGTGTTTCAATCGAATATGTGTATGATACTTTTTCACTAAGTTGCTAATTTTTCTCGCTTTCGCATAAATTCTATGATGTTACCGTTTATTGCTATAAAGTTGGATTGCTGGATTCCATTTCAATATTCTATTTTGTATTCACAATTTTTTTATTTAAGTTGTATGATAATAATGTTTTACATTTCTTTTCTTAAGTACTCTTTATTTTCATTCTCTTGTAACAGTGTTGTGGAATTATTAGATAAAAAAAAAATCTAATTGTTTTTATTAATTGTTTATTTTGAAAAGTGGAAGGAATTATTTGTTTTTAACTATAAAACTTTTGTATTGGTCATTTATTAATATTTTATTATTTTTATTTTTAGGTAAGTTTTCTTGTTTCTTGAAACGCTATTTGTGTGTGTCTGATTTTATTACTGGTTAATAGAATGACTGGCTGAAGAGGGGTAAGTTACCCGGTTTCCATTTTTATGGAATTTCTTAAAAACAACCCAGAGCTTTGATCTTCTAGAAGGAAGTAGCTGCCATCTTACCTATTGATATATTACCATTTTATTTGTGTGTTCTTTCTGAATCTTCGTGGTTCGATGTTATTGAATAGGTTTAAAAATTTACTCGCATTTAGTTTTCCTACCAAATATATGACATTTTTTAATTCCAAAACTAAACTCGAAATCTTCATTTCATGTAATGTCATTTTTACATTTTTTATAGAGAAATGTGTTGGTCGTGTAGCAACATTTGTGTGACTAAACATTTGAAAGCGATTTTTTTATTTTGTTTAATTCTGAATCGATGTCAGCTCCTGGAAGAAAAAAAAGGCATGCAATTATTTTCAAACGAATGAAACCAAAATGAAATTTATTTTACTGTAATTAAAATATAATTAAAATATTTTTTACGATAAGAAATATTAAATCCGTTTTTTTTTTAAAGAATTATTTCAAGTATCTAAAAAAGTTTATTATACTACGTTGGAAGAAAAAAAATGTTAATGGTAGATTTCCTAAAACATTTCTAAATTAAATTAGGGGGGAAAAAAGGCGCTCTACACAATTTTATTCAATAAAACTTTTTTTTTTAAAAAAAAAAAAAAAAAAAATAAAGGTGGTGAATACCCTTTTTTTTTTTTTTTTTTTTTTTATGGTTGAGTATAGACTTACTTATGTGTTCAGTTTTAAAATGCGCAAATTTCAATAGAGTTACATTCGTAAAAATTTAAATCTCATTTTATGTGCATATAAAATGACTTATTCATGATTACTTCTCGTTTAAAAAATTTATTTGGATGATTCAGCGCATAATACTTTTCACTACTGTCATCGAAGGAGCTTAAATATTTTTAAAAATTTAAAATACGCGAAAAATATGCTTGTTTTTGCCCTTTTCCCTTTCTTGTGACAACATCATTATAATGTTACAGTTGACTAAAAACCGAATTCTAGCGTAGATCCTGAAAAAAGTTTGCATATATTACAAAAAATATTTACAAGGATTTAATTTAACGCTTTGAGATTTTTTTTTTAAATAAGTTTTATAAGTGATCCTAAGTATTTCTTGAATTTAAATGAGTAATTTTCCGCTCACGAACGCACTGAAGGTGTTCTTGTTCCAAACATGATGAACTAAATTTTAAAAAGTGGAGGATTACTTTTTTAAAAACAAAATCGTTAAAAGAAAGTAAATGTTTGTTACTTAATTAAAATATTCCTCTTTTATGTTCTAAGTGAACGAATGAAGCATATTCGTTCTGCTTTTGAACAAGTTCGTCCTGGAGAACGCGTTCCTCGTCGGGTGGTCGACCGAGTGGCCACGAGACAATACACCGTAAATGTGTCCCATACAGCTGTCTGCCTACTCTTTATGAACCCTTTGTCTCTTGTCGAGGGACCTCCCTGGCCGGCTTGGCGAGTTTTACTACTTCGGACATGACCAAAAGGTTTTAGAATAAAATTAGCTACATAATATGAATACGAAAATGATGCTTGAGGATTCGTATACTTTATTCATATTTAAATGCCCTTCTATTCATCATCAAATGATTGATGAGTGCTTTTAGAAAAAAATAGAAGGAAGAAATATTTTTTCTCCCTAATGTGTCACCGGAAACGAGTACTATGAATGGATGGTAAAGGGTAATGCATAAATTATAAATTTTCTAACTTTTGGTCTCGAAAATAAAAATTATTCAAAAGTAAATACTTTCGTTTGTTGAATTCTAGCAATTATCGTTTTTATATCATTCCTTAGCACGATCGACTTATGAAACATTTTTATTTTTCGAGATTATTATTTATAAAGTTTGTATTTATGTAAACAGTAGCAGACCTTACCAAATTTGCCGAGAGATATTTGCAACCGATTATGTATTCATAGCTAAGCTTTGAAGGAAGAAACCAGTGGAGTATGAAGGCGTTATGAACCCACTGACATTGAGCTACGAGTCCTCTGTGAATTCGTAGAATTTTTGCTTGTCCTGTGAATAGTTGAATTTATTTCATATGTTCGATGATTCTTTAAAGAAGGACCCAGACGAGTTATTTGTTCTCGGGAAATAAAAGAAACGAATGCGAATTAACTTCTTGCCTCTGAAATTAATATATTTGTAAAACATTTCTTATGTTTCAGTTTTTGCAATCACAGTAAAGCTTGTTAAAAATACACGTGTTAAAAAAAGTCAATTATTTCACTAGGAGACTTATTAATAGGTAATTACCAATTTTTTAAAAAAAATATTTGTAAAATGGATATAGCAGTAATTTTGTTGATCGGTGTCGAATTGTGGCCTCTTTGCATTTTGTGCAATTTTCGTGAAGTATTGTGCGTTCGAAAATAGTTTTCTGACGGATTGTTCATAAATATATCTGTGAAGCTGTGATGAGAAATTATAATTTAGAACGTTTTCAAATTGCGCTATAATATATTTGTAACAGTGTATGAATATTTTTAAAGTATGGGTGTCTAAACTATGACTGTTAAAAAAATTGCTGGGCCGCACATACAATATTTTTTCAACAAATTGAAATAAAAATTAACTCTATGTAGTTTTATTAAAATAAATTAACTTCTTTTTATTATAATTTTTTAAAATTTGAATTAGATATGTATAAGTATGTATTTATTTTAAATTAGTAAAAGTTCCATTTCATTTTTTCAAAAAAATGGAAAAAATTCGAATTAATGAGATGGATGAATTTGCTTTTGTTGAACAAGCAAATTGTTATCAGGTTCAATAGACGAGGTAGCAATTCTTACTGCATTTTCAAGATGTTTGTCAGTGATCTTTGTCCTATTTTTGATTTTTGTAAGCTTTCATTCTTGAAAATAATTGTTCACAAATATAAGTACTGCTCAAAGCTGAAGATATTAATAAAGCATGATTGTGAGAAATAGGATATTTATCGCGGGGTAGGTAATCTTTATAAAACTCCAGTAAAGAAACATTCCCAAATTTTTCTTTCTGTTGAATGTCACTTTGCAGTTCAATGCATTCCATTTCAAGATTTGAAGGCAATTTATTTATTTATAGAGAAAATGAGGTAGAAAATATTTTGAAATACTCTTCATTTTTTCAAAATTTTTGAAGTCTACTTTCAAACTCTTGAATTAAATCAAAAATTAATGCAGTATATTTTGGGCAAATCACGGGTTTATGTGCATTTCTGGTTTATGTGCAGCCAAAGTACTGAAATATGTCAAATCTTACTGTTATTCTATTAAGCCAAAATTTCAATTTTCTTTCAAACGCTGTATTTGTTTGGAACATATTATTAATAAATTGATTTTTTTCCTTGAAGTCTCAAATTTAAATCATTCAAATGTTCTGTTAAGTCTACTAAAAAAGCTAAATTTAAAATTCAATCTTCGTCCTTAAATTCACTCACAGGTTTCCCTTTTGTTTGCATAAATATTTTTATTTCAGTTCTCAAATCGTAAAGTCTTTTGAGCATTTTCCCGTTACTGAGCCATCTTACTTCTGTATAATAAATAACATCTGCAAATTCATTGCTCATTACCTTAAGAAACTCTTCAAATTGTCTATGATTAAGTCCTTTTGCTCTTATAAAGCTAATGGTTTTTATAACAACACTTAATACACTTTCCATTTTTAAAATTTTTCCACATAAATTTCCCCGATGTATGTTACAGTATATTACAATGATATGCCATCAAGATCGTATTGCCGGCCGCGACAACTTCATTATTAATCATTTTAACGAGTCCCCCATTTTTACCAACCATGGTAGGGGATCCATCGGTTATGATAGCTGATAATTTTTCCATAGATCAGGAAAACCTTTTCATCGAATAAATCTTAAGACTTGGTTGTGTCTTTTAACGATACTAAAGCAACTATTTCTTCCGTGATATTGTAATGTTCATAGATTCCTCATAAAAATTGCCAATTGTGCCGTATCAGAAGCGTCAGTATTTTCGACCTTGTCTAACGAAAAAAATTTAAAATTAGTGCAATTAATTTTTAAATACTTTTCAACAGAATGTGTAAATTTGCGTTTGGGCCACATTTTAAAGGCTTTTGGACCGCACTTTAGCCAAGCATGATTTAAAGGATTTACCCACTCAAACGGTATCCATTATCCATTTTTTTTTTATGGAAACTGAATGTATTATAAATAATCTACCCTTTATTTGAAATTGACCCACAGTGAGCAGTGTTTTATACTGATTGTTTTAAGGTTCTTTTAGAATACGTAGGAACATCTGCCACTGTTACTCAGCATATGAAGATAGTGATGAGATGGACATGATAAGCCTGATATGTTGTGGAGTGAGGGAAGAGGGTCATTCGGATCTGCAGAACCGATTAAGGTGCAGGTGTCAATTAAGGTGTCACTCAACTCAAAACTCAAGATCATTGTGCTACGAGGGAATTACCCGGGTTTCAAAATGAAGAGATAACTTATACGGATCTTTTGGTGCCATAAACAATCCTAACTAAACCGATTATAGGTGGCTTTTTTATTTTTTTAAACTTGGTTTCTCATCCTTCTTGGAGCATTCATTTTCCAAATGTTCTGTTTTTTGAGGTCGAGTCTAAGATGTGGGACCCCATCCTTCCTTCTGTTCGCAGTTCATCATGCCATCCCTCTAGGGATGTCACTCCCACGACGACCCCGCTCTTTGCGATGCCACGAGGAATGCTCTTCCGTCGGGAGGAAAAAATAGTGGGTGCGAAGGAAATGAAAAAATTCTTTTCTGAGACAAATAAATGATGAATGAACCGATTTATAAAACTTTTTTTTTGGCTGTGGGATAAATGTGCACGCGAATATGTGTACCGCGGGTTTTGAAAACATCAATACCAAAATCGCATTACACGTTAGAATAATTGTAACGTGTATTTTTTTATACATTAAATGTGTACTTTCTTTCTGTTCTGTAGGCTACAAATAAATGACATGATTGTTCTGTTTGCTTGATCATTTAGATTCCTTGATCGTTTTTTTAGTGTGAACATTTGCAGGAAGTTTTAATGTGACACTAGTGCTTTCGTATGTTGCATAAAAATTACATAATATGAATTCCATGCGTGAGCAAATATGTGCATTAACAATACTTTTGTACTTGAGGACAGCAACGATTATTCTCTATAACTAGGGGGGCGGGTTCTAGAATTTTTTCTAATTTGATAACGTTTTAGCTTTTCTGAAAACTTCAGCAATAAACGATTAAAGGGATTTTTAATGTGTGTTTCTTTTTATGCCATGGGATAAGTGGAAAATAAGATTACATTTAGAAGAGAAAACTTCTTTCCATGTATGGTTATCGGTTTTAGTACGGAATCTTCGGTATCGTTCTGAAAAAAGGGTGCGTAAACCATATTCATTCCATTTGTGAACCGATAGCGAAGACTGATTAGTCGGTCGTTCATTGTCATTCGGTTTTCTGTGATAGTACTCGGAACTCCTTTTGTATTGTGAAAAAATAAAAATGAATTATTTTGTGTAAATTACAATTGCAAGTGAGTACAAGTAATTATCAGCGATTATATTTTGTTACATGGAGTCGCAATGTGACATCGTTATTTCAACTATAGTGAGTTGATGAGAACTCCACATGGGGCGGTACTTAACTCTTTGAAATCCGATTGGAAGATTCTTAATTCTGAATGATTAAATTGAGCGTGCATACGGTGACCTTTTGTCTCATCTTGAGTCGGAAATAATATTGTAGATATCATATTTCTGGATCAATAGCTATTTAAAAAAAAACATGTACCCAAATTTTGTTTTCTTGCGAAATATACGTCCCCTGATGAATTCGTAAAAAAAAAAAAAAAAAGTGTAAAAACATTAAAACTCAAGGGGCAATATAAGAATGGGGCTCAGGAAATACCTGTGAAAGTGAACAAAACAACTCGGTAAATCATAAGATTCTATCACGAATTTTCATATTTTTATGCGCATTATTTTTTATAATGACATGTACCGCATGTATTAAAAATGTATGCATTATGTAAATGTATTCGGAATGAAAAAATATTATAAAGTTCAAGAGCACAATAAATATTTGCAAGTAATGGCTATCGGTCTCTCATTTAACTATTTATGTGCACATGTTACACTTCAAGTTTTATTCACGCCAAACACCTAATAGGTATCTTTCACTTCGAACTCAAAACTTAAAATGCAAATTTCTGCGAAAAATCTTCCTGGAAAAAATCCTGGGAAATAGAATTTATAATTCAAAACATTCCCGACAATGAAAGAGAACGGAACGGGGAGGGGGCTGGCAAAACAAGGGTCGATTTAAAAATGGCATGTTGAGGTGGATTCTTCCCGCTGCCTATTTCTGCCTGACACAGAAATATTTAAGTTAATGCGTTTTAGTGAAGCAAAGTGTCTTTAGATTGACAACGCCACTTTAGAAAAATTTAATGCTAGATTTGTTTAGATTTTAATGCTATCATATATGCAAATCTTAGTATTCATATGGCGACAAGATAGTAAACAGGACTGGAACTAGATATTAATTGGAGTAGCTATTTGCAGATCACAAGCTTTTCACTGCAGTAACACAGGAACTGGAAATAAATGTTTGGTGGTGGTTGGCCGCCACTGTCCACTCATCACAGCCAATCACGTATCGTAATTCTGAACCACGGTCAGGAGACGAGGTCAAACATTTTAGCTGGGATCAGTACTCGAACACGCCGCTCGTTTGAAATTTAATGATGGTTTATGAGAAATGAAGATATCAGGAATTAACTTATCTCTGAAAGCATTCATCCAAAAATAAGCCTGTAAAATTTACGTAAATCTGGAAACCATTGAGAATAGAACTCTTGATAGAATTAATGAATGTACTCCTGATAATTATATTAATAGACTAAGAAATATTCTTCTTCAAAAATCTTTTCTTATATCTAATCTTTCAGTGTTTAAAAAAATAAATTTTCCCATTCAAAACCTACCAGATTTCCCTGACTAAAAGCTAAGGTTTCAGAATCCAATATAATTGCAGATTCTCGAATCGGCGCTTCAACCTGACCTCCGAAAATTCCCCGATCTAGTTTTCTCACCAGCACAATATGTTGCTCCCTGATTGGCTGGTCACAAATAGCTTTCTTGATATAAAACCCCCTTCATAATAGTAAATTTTGTTCATTAAACTGCTCGTCGTCTCAGAGGACGTTTCGTCCTATTGAAGTATAAGGCGGGTTCCTGCCCACAACTCGGCTGTGAATAACGCCTGCCTCAGAATTCATCTTTCTGACTCAGTAAAGCTCTCATACACTTCATTCTTTTTTTTTTTTTTTTTTGAATTTCTTAATTAAGAGGCCATGACTCAACTGTTTTTATCTACTCATTTTAAATTTTAATTTTCTGGGCTAGTAACAGGCCGATGTCACTCTTGTAATAATTTGTCGATTGTAGATAAATTAGGAGACTTAAGAGCTCCAAATTTGATTGTTTTATTAATGTCGTACTGAGAAGCAACTCAAGAGCTATTGACTACGAACTTCGATCAAGTGACGAGGACTACACCTGAGCTGACACCTCTGGAGCTGGAGGGCTTAAGACATCGATCAGATCTAACGTGTTACACGGCGTGTCTTTAGCAGCATCAGGGCTTGAACCCCTGACTCACGAAAACAGCTAGGCTACAGCGGCCTCTTAAGAGTTCCAAAAACGCACCCAACTTCTGGTCTGAAACTTCTCCGACCTCCAGGTTCAATGCCTTGATCACTTGGCTACCGCGGCCTTATAAGCAACTCTTAACCGACAAAGGCATATATGTATATATTTTTTAGATGTGAGGAGTGTTGTGGGAAAACATTTTTCTTAAGATTTTTTTTTTTTTGATGGATCGTGTTGAATAAAATTTGTAACGAGAATGAAAAATCGCAAATAATTAGAATAAAGTGTTTGCGGAGATTTTAGTTTATCACTTCTTTTTCCCAAGCTTTCGTACTTTAAGATTTCGTCGCGGGTTTGTATCAAGTATATGATTGCAAAGTGAAAGAAAAGGCAAAAAATAATGGCAAAATTAAAAAATAAAATTTCTAAGATTTACACTTACACACATTCTATTTCTAGCGTATAGATCACAGGTACATATTGTTTGGCGCAGCACAGCCAGATTTGACTCTTCCGCCTCAAACCGCTACATTCACTCACATACTTCAGATGGAATATTTGTTGTCTTTGAAACTGGCACGAGAAAAATTAATTCAAATCTAATGTGTTGGCACAGCATTTCCGTTTGAAAAATAGGCATGGCATTGTTCACTAATTTGAACTATTTTTGATGTTTGTGTAACGGTCATTAGAGAGATGGGGTGGGTGTAATTTTCATTTCAGTAGCAATTTAAGGAATTTTTAAACTAAGAATATTGTTAAATTTGAAAATATGAATGTGTGTTTATGCCTTTAGTTGCTAATTTATAATTTATTTTATATATAAACAGTTTTCTCGACTCATATTTTAATTACTTATTTTTCTTTCGCATACGTTTGAATTCTCTGTTGCCAGTGGTCACATTAATATTTTCTTGCGACAAAAAAGGGTGACTGCGGGTCTTCGAAACGCGCTGAAGGCGAACGTCGATTCCGGGAACGCGCGAAAGGAAGTCGTAAAATAATTAGACGCGACAGGAATCCGTATGAGCATTAATTCGCCACGGGTGGCCAAACCCACTTGGTCATTCCGCTCTTGCCCTCATCCAAACAATCAACTCGCATTTTTTCCCACTTGTGACGACAATTTCCCATCTTTTTTGCTAACGAGTACGGTGCATCCCTGCACTGATACGACTCGGGTTTTCATTCCACTTGCGTGGAATCTGCATGTTTCCTATATTTTTGTGATTCTCTAGTATTACAATGAATATTCCTTCCAAGATTCGGATCTTAACGGTATGTTTCAAGGTAATTGAGACACCTTCGGTAAGGAAAAATAATCTTATTTTATGGCGTTTTATATCAATAGAGACCGTATTTTATCCTTGAGATATTTGTATAGCTACATATCTGTCTACGAGCGCGGGAAAAAAAAAACTATTTATAGACGTAAGTAATGATGTAAGAGCAATGAATGATCACAACAGAGCTGTATTTACATTAATAAATCGTGTATTTATCTTTCAGGCTCCCATCTACCGGCCATTTTGATTTCGTAGACGTTATGTTAATCCGATGAAATTTCTATTTTTGTTCTCAAATCTTTACTTATTTGATCTATTTGAATGCAACGAAGTGCACCTGAAAGAGCAAAAAATAATGAAGGCTTCTGTGGAATTACTTTCCCCCTTTGATTTTTAAAAATATTCTCAAATATTTTTTGAAAATCGGAAAAACTCACAAACTAATCATTAAAATAGGTGTAAAAATATTTTGAAAATTAGGAGGGTAAATGTTATTCCGCAGAACCTTTAATTATTTTTTGCTCTTTCAGATACAGTTTGTTGCATTCAAATAGATCAAAGAGTAAATATTTGAGAGCAAAAGTAGAAATTCCATAGGATTAATATTACGCTCACGAAATCAAAATGGCTGGTAGACGGGAGCCTTAAGTGTATCTGCATTCATAGCTTTACAATTTGCAGAATACTCATAAACGTAATATCACATGCACTGAACGTAATTATAATTTCAAAAACTAGACTTAATGGAATTTAAAACTTTAGGACTCGAATTTCCCATGATTTTTGTACTAATATGTCATACTTAAAATTTGTGAGTGTTTATTAGGGAAAAAAATATTTTTGCACGCTGAAGGATATAGCTTCATTTCATAATATGCATTATGGGTTATAAGTAGAATTTAAGGGAAATGTACCAGAATACTAAAAATTTTTTTAAAAAAACATCTTTTGAGAAAAATGTTAATACGGAGTTTTCTGTATAATGTAGTACGTTTGTTTACAATGTTAATGCAATTTTAGAATTTTCTACGAGGGTGGTTCAAAAAGTACTTGCTAGACAGATTGCATCATTAAGGTAAATTGTTATCATTGCATGCTGCCATCTGTTGAACGAAGCCGAAACGAATTTGATGTTGATTCAGAAATTAGTTTTGATTTTGGTAGTTGTTTACTGCCAAATCAAAATTTGATTGCTACTGCGTCAAGTTGTCACCGCCATTGATTGATGGATTCATCGTTTTCTACCGGAAACCTAGCAACTGTTGAAACAATGGATTGCTTCCGGTCAATCTTTTCCAAAGAAGGCGAAGATGGTCTCATCGGCCGGAAAAGGGATGACGAAGAATTTTTGAGGTACGAAAGGCGACATGATCGGGAAATGAGTGACTGAGATTTCAGCTGTCTAGTGGGTCACGATGCTTACTAAAAACAAACCATTTTCAATGCTACGAGCGCCATCTTTTGTATTTTCTAACGACTTATTGAACGACCCTCGTATTTATCAAATCTTCATAAATAATGAAATCTGCGGACTCAGAGAGGCGTCTTTTATTTTTTTCAACCAAACAATCGAAATGCGTAAATTTTGATGCATTTTAGAGTCTCAATTACCGTAATCGTCGCATTTTAGACGCTGTAAACTTATATTTAAATTATCGATTCCCAGATTTTTCAATTATTGCCCTTGTTTTTCCGTCATGTTATTTTAATTTTGAAAAAATCTCTTATTTTTTTTTTTTATTTAAAAAAATCGGGGGAGGGTAGGTCTTTCAGCTATATTTCTTGAATTATGAGCAGCGAAACCGATTATAAAGCTGTGTTCCATTTCTATAAGTCTCCTCATTCGTTCTAGTTTGATACATTGCACCCTTACGAAATGTTTGTTTTCATGTCAGAATATTTTTGATAACTCAAGAGAATTTTATATAATTAGCGCATTCTACAGGTAATTATTTATGCCCTTCCGAGTCAAAGGCTTTTTAAAGTTAAATCTTACGGTAAATTCTTGTTTTCTTCGTAGACCATTAAATGAGCGCGCATCATAATTTAAAATTTTTCTCGATTTTGGAGTTACGCATACTCAATCAGCTTCTTAAAATCACGGTTAAGTGGTGTTGTTACGAATTATAAAAGATCGTAGAATTCGTACAGTCTCATAAAAGTTTTAATATAAGTTTTTTAAGCTCATTTTTTAAAAATGCCTCACCTAACGATTAATTAAAACTAGTTAAACTAAGACTACTTGAAATAAGTCATAAGGTTTAGGTGAGTAAGATGTTTTTTAAAAGACGAACAACAATGCTAATTGGAGGGTGAATCTTACCTATTTATAAAGAATAGTTTATTAAAAACCCTTACCCTCATTAAATTTATTGAAAAAGTGTATAAAATATTTTCTACTTAATCGTCGAATTTCACGCGTAGTCTTTTCGATAGCAACAGAAAGATCATCTTCTCTTTTTCATCATCCCTAATTACCCCAACAAGTGAATTGAATCATAAAGACAAACGGTCATTTGCAGAAACATTAACAGGTCCCTCCCCTAATCGGATAATTACCAGAAATGAGCACGGAACCTGTAAATAAGAGTCAGTGGATTTGTGGCCGGTCCCCCGGGCGATGGTTCGTTAGCTTCTTCTCTGTGGAAGAAGAAAGCAGCAAACGATGGGCAGCCTTTTGTGAGGCATATTTAATGGGCTGTAAAATAACGTGGCAATTTCCCTTTTCATTCACTCGCGTCCCTCCCTCGTCCAATTATCATATTCGGCCGTGCGCGCGCCCATGGGCACTCGCAAACATTGGCTCAACGAAATCTAAACGGCAGTTTCTTAGAATGGGAGAAACAATGGTCTCGGGAGTTGAAATATGCAAAGATTCAGGAGAACATTTCTATATTGGGATAGCGAGTTTAAGTATAATTATCTGGGCCTTCATTTAAATGACTCATCTCTTCGTGGAGCACCGTTTTAATTAGTTACATTATATATAAAATTTCACTGTCATTTGTTTAATTTATGATCTTAAGAATTACATTCTTTTGAATAAGGCGTGGCAGCAGTAGCTTAGTGGTCATCATTGTGGACTCGCAACTGGCGTTGTTTTCGTCGAGTCGTGGGCTCGAGCCCTTATGCCATTAAAGATCCCTCCGTGTAGCCGGCGCTGATGCATGTTAAATCTGTTGTGGCTCAAAGTCCTCCCCGTTGGCGCTGTGTGGAAGTTTGGAGAGGGGGATGCCAGTTCAGGTGTCCTATCACCTGACCGAGGTTCAAAATTATGAAGTCCGTCACCAATAGTCCACGGGATGATTCTCAGTGCGACCTTAATAAACAATCACTCTTTTGAATAAGGCATTTTAATTCACATGAAAATCGGTAATGTACACTTAAATGCAACGCTAGACGGATCATTAATTTCATGGGGATTATAATAAATTGCAAAATTTTCCTATATTTGGTGGTAATTTCTTTTTTTCGAATTTCGTGATCAAACGCCTTTAAACATCATTTCAAATCCTCATTCTTGGCTCTTGCGCCATTGAAATCCACAGTCACTCACTCACTCACACTCAAATCCTCATTCTAAATGCATGGTATTTACCGAAGTCTAATTATAGATGCAATTTTGTGACTTCCAAGAAAAGAAAAAGAAGCGAAAGTGGTGCAGATTTCGCAAGAGGAAAACTTGAACTGTTGCTGGCGAATTTTTCTGCACAAATTGCAGAAAAAATACTTTTTATCTCAACATTTATCTAAACTCCAAAGGATGAATACGGTTAATAAAGCGACGCAATTTAGCTCGAACTTTACAGAAGAATAAAAATGCGAACGAATTATTTCAATCGTCCATTATAAAACATTTATATTATACATAAACAAAAAAAATCATACGGTACGCTAATTTAGAACAAAAGAAATTACCGTTTTTCTTAAATTACTTATAACGCAGTAAATACACGCCACAAAAATTATTCTCCGAAAACTGAGGAATAATTAATAATAATCAAAACGAGTTTGTTATATTCATTTTATCCGAAAACCATAATAACTATTGCAAAATTAATACTTATAAATAGTATTTTTAATGAAACATAAACAGTACTATCTCGTCTTAGTACCATTTTTCTGTATATGCGCGTGCGTGCTGGGTTTTTTTTTTTATTATTAACTTTTAATACTGTTTTTTAATACTTTTTGTTCCACTCCCCCTTCCCCCCTTTACATTCGAGGGTGGATGTTTTCTAATGAGTGCAACAATGGATAGTTGCTGACGAGGGGGGAAAGGGTTAATGACTGCCCCCTCATTTCTCTGGAGACACTCGAGAAAGAGTCTTCATTGGCGCAGGCCCATTCAAGCGGGCACGCGCGCCACCATGGGTAAACGCGCTAAAGGGGGAGAAGGCCCATTGTGCAGCGAAAGCGATTTTTTATTATTCACCTTGCGAATTTCTTTTTTCCTGCTTATGAATATCGTCAGGTGTGAATAAGAGATGGGATGGATGAAACGGAGATCCAAAAAACATAGTCTCATATTACGAAGACCATTCATTTTGATTAATGAAAAACCATCATACATTGATACTCGTCATAATTTAGACCTTGTGCATAAAATTTAATGCTTAGCGAAGGAAAAGTAATCAACTCTTTGTTAGGAACAGTAGCACGACCTTTTTAATTATCTGTTAATTGATATCTGTGTCGTTCAATAAATCCTTAGAAAATCCGAGATGGTGCTCGTACCATCGAAAATGGTTTGTTTTTAGAAAGCATCATAACTTCCTAGACAGCTATCTAAGTCTCAGTTATTGGTGTTGGTGATCGTGACAAAAACTCTTCGTCATCACTTTCCGGCCGATGAGACCATCTTCGCTTTTTTTGGAAAAGATTCAGCGGAAAAAAGCCAATGTTGTGATTGTTGCTTGATTTACGATGAATCATCAACAGTGACAACTCGACATTAATCAAATTTTGATTTAGCAGCAAATGACTATCAAATCATAACTAACTTATGAATTAATGTCACATTTGTTTCGGCTCCATTTTGCAGAAACAGCATCCAATGGTAACAAAAATTTATTTTAATGATGTCATCTGTCTTCAAATACGAGTACTTTTTAAACTACTCTCGTAGTAATGGACTTACTTATAAAGCATGGTTTCTGAATTTTTTTTCTCTTCTGTGGAGCAAATATATTTGTGACTCTGAGAATAGAAACTAGGAATACGAATTAAATTCTAGGCTGAACTTTATTTGAGAACTACCTTAGACAAAACCAAATATTCTTTCTGATGTGTGTGTGATATGAATATTTCATACTGCAAGGCGCGGAACATATCCTTTTCCAGAATTGATTGATTTTTTAAAATTGTATAAAGGCTAATGCCGAAAATGTGGTTTCGCATAAATACGTAGTAGAAAATTATAGAAAAATGTTTCAGGATGATTTAAGAAAATATTCGAATGTCTTTCCAAATGCGGAGTTAAATTACAAATAATTAATGTTGTTATTATTTTGGTACTAAAACTTTTTAAACATTTGTCGCTCAGTACTATGGGTAATAATTTTTACCACTAACATTTCTCTGATCTCCGACTGACATGGTTCATTTCAGTGGAATACGTTTTACGAACGCATATCAGTTGTAACCTTTGTAAAATAAGTTGTTCATATGTGCACTTTTTGAGCAAAATTTACAATTTTATAATTTAATTTATAAAAAGGCTACAGTTACTTCTCTGAATATCAAGTTAAACTATTCAACTTTGCCTTGAAATATTCGTCAAAAATAATTCATTTTCAAAGTCAAAATGCTCGGGGGGGGGGAATTGATTATATATATATATATATATATATATATATATATTTCTCTTTATTAAAAATATAATAATTGGATGATGCTTACTTTTCTTCATCTTGGTAGTCGCCGTATAAAGTTTAATAATCAGAATCAATATTTGTGAAAGCGCCTGAAAGTTCTTTTCTTGATAGAAATTTCAATTTTATTAAAAGTAGTTATTTTAGTTATGCGATTTCAAATGGGGTTGCAAACCACATTTTTCTGCTTTAGAACAATTAAACGTGGAGATTAATGACCCGCGTAATTCGGTCCATTTTTAAATTTTGATGAAACTTCATTTATCTTGGGGAGGGGGATTATTCGAATGGAAATGTTTCAAGTATCTAGACTTTGGAATTTCTTGATTGTTTTATTAACGTCGTTCATAGGAGTAACACGAGGGCTATTAGTGACGGACCTCTGATTTTAAACCTTGGTCAACTCGGCTACCGCGATATCTAAAGACTTAATAAAAATTAGTCGTTGAAAACCGTCGAGTCTGATCTGAACCGTTGGAGGAGGCCTATTGAGATATGTTGAGATAGGTAGGCATATAGTAGCCTACAGTGTTATTATATGAAGTTAACATAAGTAGTTATCGATATTATTAAAAAAAAAAGCTCTAGTTCTTTCTCCAATGAGAAAACATCTTAAATTTCAGAAGCAACGTATAAGGGGGATGATAAATTACCGTCTAAGAATAAATTAAATTAGTTTTGAAACTGTTACTGGGAAATTTATAAAAAGCATTCCACTTATCAGCAGCTGGTTATAATTTAAAAGAAAGTTGAGAAATTGATGTCATTTAAACTACACTAACCCTTGAAATCAAAATGACATATAAAGTAGTATGTAAAGTTATACAGGAGCATATCTTCAAATTAAGCTTTTAAACGGGACATTTTAGTATTGATATAGGAAGAAAGTGAGAGAAAGAGAGAGAAAGGGAGTTGAGGGGGGAAATGGAACACCCTGTTAACAAGATTTTTCTTTAATAATGTTTAGAACTTTCAGTAATTAATCTTTTTCAAATTACCCTTTGGTGTATTCATTCCACAAGGTCCTATCAATTCTACGTGAAAATATTTTGAAATTTGAAAGATATTCAGCTCCCTCTTGTTTATTTAAATGTTCGCCTTGTCGAGATATGTCATTTAAGGAATCAGTTCAAGTTTCATTCTGTTAGCGTTGTAGGGAATGCTTGTCAGCCTACTACCCTTTATATCTTGACTAGATACCATATATTTATGTAATAATAGAGTAATACAAAAATGTTTAACATTTGTCATAGATTATTTGGAAAAATTATAATTTTATAATTATAAAAGTTATGAAAGAAAAATTGCTATTACTTAAGTGAGCATTTTTTTCCTTCTCGATTCTTTTTTCAAAATATTCGTTTGTTTTTGAGCAAAATAGTGTAATTTTTTAAAAAGAAAATTAAAAAATATATATATAGATTGTTATCGTGTTATAAATATTCTGGTAGACGTTTTAATATAAATTTACTATAACATTTTCTAATGTAAACAATTTCTAGTTTTTATCTAGTCTTTTTTAACTCGTGACGTCAAGACCTCCAGTGCCATCTGTTGTCATCTGCCCGAATTGAACGAAAACACGGTAACGGGATGGCATTCGGCCGGGCTGGTCGCCAAACAGTTTCCCTACTTTTGCACAAACAACACCGAAATAATGAAGAGCAACACTCGTAAAATCGCCTCTGTTTACTTCGCGGTGACAAAGAGGGCTCCCTGGATGCTTTATGAAACTTTCCCATGAGGAATGTGCTCAGGTCCCACGTGTTTCAATTCGAAAGTAAACATGGTACAGTCCGAGTTTTTTGTATGTGAACCAAAGGAAAATGTCTGTTCGCTGCTATGTTTAATGCAGTAACTGATAGTTTTTTTTTAAAAAAAAGTGCTTTAGAATGCTGAATAAACTGCAGTTTTTTTGCCAATGGTCTGTCAGCGTCAAGGCATGGGACTTAAAAACACCAAATTTTTCAAATCTTTCGGAACGTTAAGAAATTTAAGAAGAAAAGATTTTTTTTTTTTTGAAGATGCTGATTAATGTTAATTATAGAATACGGAAAAGATAATATATTTTTTTCCAAATTTCTTTGATTTGTGTAGTTACGGAATTTTTAAAAGATTCTTTTTATTACTAAAAATGTCAACCATATTCATTTATTGTAATATTGTAGTTGGCTCCCTCCCCATTAGTCAACGATAAGCGGTTTTGGGAAAAGGAAATTATCAATAGAGGATGAACTTTTGCAGGATGGGAAATCATTCATTTTTGGAATAAGTAAATTACATGTTAAGAAACTAAAACTTTCAAATTAAATTTTAAAAAAACTCAAATAAAATTTCGCTTTGAAATCAACGATGCACGAGGTGCATATGTGTATGGCAGAAAACTTGAACATAATTCGAAAATGGCATTCTTGTGATTATTACAAGTGTTCAGTTGTATCAGGCCTATAAAAAGGAACTTGGAAGATTGTTTGCATGAAACAAAACACCTAGTCAAAGATGCGTTTCAAAATATCGTGTACTTGTATAAAATACTAAGATATCTGTAAACGTCTTTGATCACAGTGCCAGGCACTTTTCAGAAATTGCTGTATTTTTAACTCACATTGCTTAAAATCGAGCGATGTTAGATTCAATCTTGATGCCTACGCTAAATATTGTGATTTAAAAGTATTTCATTTCTTTTACATTTGTATAATCGTGTTCCCAACCTCTGACTAGCCACATATTTCATCATGAGTTAATCTTTCAGGGGGGGAAAAAATCGTTTTTAAAAAACAGCATTTGCCTGTCTAGTGAAAGGAGAAAGCTCTTTATCGGTGATTGTTCTTAGTTGAGTTTTTAATGTCTTCTTTTGGGCGCCAGGAGTCCGTGCTTGACCGACCATGAAAACATGTAAATCGTGTCAGCACATTGAAAAAGCGAGTCATCAACGCCTCTCGGTCGCAGGATCGTCACTCTCTGGTGACTTCGAGGCGGAGGGGACGTCCCTGTTTGCTCACCCCCTCCTCCTGTGGTGAGTGAAGGGTGAAGTTTCTCCGGTCCCACTTCTCGCATTTCAAAATTCCTCCGAAATCTTTTAGAACAGGAGGGGAGAGGATTCGGAGTGTAGGATGGAGAAGATTCATGGTTATTTTGACATGAAAAACAGGTCTGTTGTAGATCCTGTTGCACCGGAGGTTGCTTGGATGTTATCTTCGACTAATGTTACAGAATAAGATAGGCCTGTCGAACCCAAAACTTTGTAAACCACAATATATATATATATATATTTAATTTTTTTATATTTATTTTTTTTTTTTTTTTTTTTTTATATATATATATATATATATATATATGTATATATATTGATTGATTGTACGAATTATAATTAAAAAAAAACTATCCTGCAGTTAAAATATATTGCTGATGCTTAATTATCAGCGATCAAAAGACACCGAGCAGTCAGTCTGTTTAGAACCATACACTTTTGAATTAAATATATTAGGCTTGCTGCATACAGATTGGCTGCTGCTGCTCTGTTTCGCAGGATTCGTGCGTCGCATTCGCTCTCCGCGATCTTCAGTAGGTTTTCTGGTTATGTATACGTTATGTATTGCCCACTCACCGAAGACGGGCCGAGCTTTTATTAAAATTTGCGCAACTTCGTTATTGTTTCCGAACAAGAATATAGAACAAAAATTGCGACGATAGGTGAACATGAATTGGTAATTCTCAATTTTATTGCATTTCAGTATAATTCTGAACCTGAATATAGCTTACATTCAACTGTGTTGAGATTATGAATAAAGTTTACACACTTGCAAAGCATTAAATTTTTTTTAAAAAAAAATCGAATACAAATTTAATATGTTTGAATGGTAAAGCTAAGTTACCAGTATTGAATACACCACCTGAGCCATTATTCTCATTTGTTGTAGGTACTTTAATACAATCGAAGCATTTTTTTGAATAACATGCGAGATTATAGCATATATTTTCAAAATACTTCGTTTGGAGCAGCGAATGTAATAATTTATAATTATATCCCAATATTTAAGGTTGAAGTTCTAAATCTGCTATAAAACAACATCTTTGATACCATTTCCGAATACTTAATCGATATTTGAATTGAATATAACACATGGATCAATAAGTTCCGAGACTAACCCAGAGATGGCGCTCGTAGTAACCAGTAACCAGTAACCAGGTCTTTCTAGAGTACTAACCTTTGCTTGAAACGTGTCAAAATTTTAAGTCGATCGGACCAGAAACAGCTGAGTTATCGAGGTTGGAGTAAAGTCGTTTTGTAGTTTGTTTAAAAAATGGAAAAAACCGAGTTTCGTGTTCTGATAAAACATTGTTTTTTAATGGGTAAAAACACCGTGCAAGCGAAACAATGGATTGAAAAATGTTACCCGGACTCTTGTCCATCAAAAGCAACGATTTGACGGTGGTTTGCCGAGTTTAAACGTGGTCGTACCGACACAAATGACGCGGAACGCTCGGGTAGACCTGTGGAAGCCGTTACACCGGAAAATGTGAGTGAAGTGACAAAAATTATAATGAAAGATCGTAAAGTGAAGTTCCGTGAGATTGCTGAGATGACACAGATATCATATGGAAGTGTATTTACTATCCTTCATGAAAAATTGAGCATGAAAAAGGTTTTTTCCAAGTGGGTGCCGCGATTGCTTTCGCTGGAACAAAAACAGCAACGAGTCGATGATTCAGAAAGCTGTTTATCGCTATTTACTCGCAACAAAAAAGATTTCTTGCGTCGTTACGTGACCATGGACGAAACATGGATACATCACTACACTCCAGAGTCGAAGCGGCAGTGGCGCACAGCTGGCGAAAGCCGTCCGAAGCGTCCGAAAACGCAGCAGTCAGCTGGCAAAGTCATGGCGTCAGTTTTTTGGGATACGCATGGCGTGATTTTCATTGACTACCTCGAAAAAGGTAAATCGATCAACAGTGATTATTATATTGACTTGCTGGTGCGTTTGAAGGAGGAAATCGCAAAAAAAAACGAGCGCACAGTCTCGGGACTTATTGATCCATGTGTTTTGTGTAAGCAAATGTAAATAGTGATATATGAATAGAATTTTGCATTTCGATATGTACACGCAATTTAGTAATAACAAAGCATTATCAGGAGCATATATATATATATATATATATATAATCCTACACATATTAGATATACTATTTAAACGTAGAGGGTACTTATAAACGTTTAATAAAAATTGTTTTCTTTTGTTGGGAAAGAAAGCTGGTGTATTCGAACCTCGTGGTATTTGAACCCAGAATATAATGAACTCTCCGTTTTGTGAATTTTTTTTTACTGGTCCCAACTGCATTCCTATTTAACTAATTTTATTTTAAATGCGTGAATTTTCCCTTCCGCGTATTTTTCTCCTCCCAAAAATATTCATAAACTTCCGTCTCAAATCTCACCTTTTCTAGGCAAGAAACAGACCAAAGCCTTTTGCTTTAACATCCCATGTCTACAGCAGACCAAGAACCATGTGGCTTAAACACCCCCTGACTACACATTCAATCTATTCTACCTATCTCATTCTTTCACCCTCCTTGCCCTTCTAAGAACCTATAGTGCACGACTGATAAACAATATTTCCCTCTTTTCTCACCACTCTCTGTTTCTAGGAATCTACTGATCTTCTATAGACTCCATCCTTCTAACCACCCCTTGAAAAATCGGAACAATAGTGGAATGGATTATGGTGGCCACGTCCGATGTCCCCTTCCTTTTTATCTCCAGCCCCTGTTTTACTACCATATCTGTGCTTCAGACTGAAAGGACATTTTTCATCTGTACAGGATGGAGAAATCTTTGCAAAGGACGACTTCCGTAAAGAGGAAGCCATTTTCAATTGAAGATGAAATAAAAATAATCAAACGTATCAACGATGGAGCCAATCAGTCGGCAGTATGCAAGGAATTTACTTTGTTAACATCTACTTTTCCAACATTTGGAAAAATCTCAGCGTGTTCATTGATGCTTACGAGGGGGGGGGGGGGAATCCGTTTCGTCGAGCTGAAAAAGGGAATGTACTATAAACAGCTTCTTTAAAATGGTTAATCATTCAGCGAAATCTACTTTTTTCTATGATAAGTCATGCTGCAATACAAAACAAATGAATTTTCCTAACATTTTTGAAGAAAAGGAATTCTTATGCTCACACGGCTGGTAGAATAAATTTAAAGAACGGAAAAGTATTTCATATGCTTTGATTGTGAAGCATTTAGTGTTTCGGCATCCGATGTAATCCATGCTATTGAAGAGAAATATATTTTTTAATGCTGATGAAAGAGAATAATTTTACAAAATGACTCCATGTCAAACTTTTAAAAGAAAAAATGCTC
Source organism: Nephila pilipes (assembly GCA_019974015.1). Taxonomy (NCBI): domain Eukaryota; kingdom Metazoa; phylum Arthropoda; class Arachnida; order Araneae; family Nephilidae; genus Nephila; species Nephila pilipes. The sequence goes on from BMAW01045360.1 coordinate 3,013,856, forward strand.
TGGCAGGAAGTTGTCGATAATTAGAAAAACTGTTCTCGTGTATGCAAATATGTATGGATCTGAAAGAAGAAAACTAATCGTTATAGGCAATTCTCAATAGCTTAAATGTTTTGAGAACGTCAAAAAGTTATCCATAAGTTACAAAGCTAATAGTAAACTTTGAATGTCTACTGAATTTTTCGAAAAAGAGCTTCGTCAATCTGACAATGAATTGGTGAAAATAAAGCACAAAATTGTATTCCTGGTAGATAATTGTGCTGTGATATATGATGTGATCTATCACAGCACAATTATTAAGTGGGTGTGATATATGATGAACAACCGTTCATCATATATCACACCCACTTAAAAAAATTTTAAGTGTATCATGTTTGTATTTTCTCCCAATACAATTGTGTGCTGCAACCGATGGATCAGAGTGTTATTTGCATACTCAAATCACACTACATAAAGCAGATAGTTGTTTTACTAAGTGAACTGCGTTTATAAGATATTTGCTTTGAAAGCAATGATTTTAATGAAAAAGTTTGGGAGACAAATCACAATTGCAACAATTTGAAACTGCTTTTGACTTGCTGATCTTTCAAAGAACGTATAGAAGCAAGGGAGTGTCAGATTACGGACGATGAAGATGAAAACCTGCCTATCGCTACGTGGCTGAAAACGTATGGAGTCAATTTTTTTTGCATGAACATGAAATTGAACACTTTGAATTGCGTGAGAATGAGATTTCAGATATTCCTAACGACATCATATAACATCGTATCCGAAGTAAAACGAAACAACTTTGTGGGTGTGGACGAAGATGTTTCCTATCCTCAGAAGAGGAAAGTGAAGTGTCAGTACGTTCATATTCTGAAGTGAAAGCGTCTGAAAACGTTTTTAATATTTTCTTTTCTGCGGAAAATGTAGGCAAAAAAAAAAAAAAAAAAAAAAAAAAAAAAAACCTATTGGATTCTAATCGGCTGTAAGAAAATCGTTGAACACTTTACTTAAAATTGAAATGTACTCAATCAATTACAAGTTTTTCCCCCATAGGATATAAATTAAATGTAATACTACTTCAAAATTCTTTAGCTATGGTGTATATGTATATATATATATATATATATATATATATATATATATTCATACTAAACTATGTTATCACAACGGTTGTTTCCAACGAAACTATCATCACATAAGAAAATTAAATTTTTCCATCAAAATTGGATGTAGTGAACTTTTTATTCAGTCCGAGACGGTTTATTTTACGGAATTCGACTGTATTTTTTCGACTGAACATGTAAGAAGTAGAAAAGAAAAAAAAATGGGGAGGGGAAATCTAAAATACAGATGACACTAGATTTGCCGACCTCATGCATCCACAACCGAATTCGAATACTACATAAACAAAATTTGACAGTGGAAATGCCTCCATTTACCCGAAGACGAGCTATAACAGAGCAACAGTTGTTTATTTTTTTCTATTTAACGAGGGGGGAAAAAAGCTAAAAACCTGTCTCCCAGAAACGAAATCTCTTCATGTAAAGCTGTATTTATTTCTTTTTACACGATATTTGATTGTTACACATTTTTCACTGTATTTCATAATTCGTTATAAGAAATATGAAACGTATTGCATATGAGTGTAAATGGTGGACAGGAATTATAAACATGCGCTGTCTATGTACTGTTTAGTCATAGCATCGATTCCTACAAATCGTTGAAAAAGATCTGCCTCCTGTATTATGAAAATAATACTCCAAGATTTAATTATTTATGCAGCAGGATTCCCAGCTGGCCAGAAAGAACTTTTGGCTTTGCCTTTTTTAACAAGTGGTAAATTTGTAATTTGTACATAGTATGTTTTTTTGTTTTTGTTTTTGTGATTAATTATCGGTAAATGTTTTAAATGTTGTTCGTAATTTATATACCTCCTTACCCAGAGCCACGAAAATATTTGTGGAGGTAAAAGGCGCTGCAGGTAAAAAAAAAAGTTTGAAAAGCCTTGCTGTGAGATATATTACGGCTAGATCGATGTGAAGGAAGAGGCGACTGTTTTCGTTGGCTCCAATTATAGTCCATTTCCACTCCCCGTTGTCATACTTTCCCAGATATTCCACACTTGGTGCACACGGAGAAAGTGTTCCCACTATTTTTCAACTGCGGAATTAATAATTCATTCACTACTCCCTTGGAATGCGCGAATTTGAAAACAACCTGCCAGGTTTTCTGTTTCAGTTGCCGGCCCAGATTTCGAGCGACATAGAATTTTTTTGCGTACACATGAACATATTGTTACTGGTTGCCTGTTAAATGATATCTATGTTTGTGATTTTATTCTTGAGATTTAAAGTCTCATTTCAAAGCTAGATCTCAAATTCTAGAGCACACTCTCATGACTTTATGGCCACAAAAGTGGGTCTGGTTGGGTAATGGATGGTTTTTGCTTTTTAAAATATTTGCTTTGCATTACAAAGTACACATCACAGGAGAATCAGGGAGAAACAATATTTCAAAAACAGTTTTTTATTACATATATGTACGGAATTTCATTTATTATGCCCGCATTATCCTAATGTTCATGGTCGCGAACTCGGTTCCAGTCCTGGTTCCATTAAGGATCAGTCGTATAATAGAGCTGATACACAATAAATCTGTCGGGGCTCAATGTCTTCATGTTGTGGTGCCGGCTCAGGTGTCGTCCTCGCCATTTGACCGAATTTCAAAATGAGGAAGTTCGTCGCCAAAAGCCCTCGTTTTGCAACTGAGTAGTGCGAAGTTAATAAAATCAAACTATTAGTCGAAACGGAAATCGAGGAGTCTGTATGATACGACAATATAACTTTTAAATAACTGAAACGTAACGGTTTTTTGTTGGATTATATTTGAAGTGTTTCTTCCTTGTCGATGTATTTCAAATGTTTAAATTTGTAGCAAGAATAAATCAGAGCGAATTGAAATCTGATGTGGACCAAAGGTCCGTATAAAATATTAGATATTGCTTCAAAAAATTAATTCATAATAATGGATTCAAAATGCACTAAGCTATAAAATTTTCTTAAATAGATTTACAAAATCAATCAAAATAGTGTGAGAGATGTCAGATTAAATCCTGTGAAAAATATTATCACTTTTCCAGCCAATTAAAAGGACAGATTAGATAAACCGAATAGAAGGTGCCAAGTAGGGAAAATGTTTCCGAATACTCGAAACATTCTAAACCTTATTGGCTAATAAAGGTACTTAGGTAATAACCTAAATATTTGTGAAATAGAATGATCTTGCATATTAAAATTTGTGTTTTTTAACTTTTCCATAGAGCCTTTATAAATGCTATTTATATTTTTTCTCTATTTGTTAAGTATCTTGCGAGTGAATTACATTTTAATCACTCATAAACTACAATAATTTTATCATTTCTGTTTCTTTTTCGGTTTTTGGTCATGTTATTTGTATTTGAATTCTATTCTACTGCATTTTCTTCTTTACATTGTATAATATCAATTTCTTGTCTCGTATCAGCCATGGCATGACTCCATTGTACAATGAAACACTGAGCTAAAAATAGCGACGTCGCAAAACCACCGTTACGTTGTTCGGATCTAACGAATTTATAGGCACATACCGTTACCAGTTAGATAAAATGACTGGCTTCTGCGATGCTATTCGGAATAGTTCCGCTTTTTTGTGTAGCGAATGGACAATGCGGAAGGATTGGGAAGCATCCAATGACTTTTCTACTTCCGTGAGTACTGTCTTCGAGTCTAAGATGATTTCAAACGGTTTGAAGGAAAGTCCGAAATAGATTTCTCTTTTCTCCACTTATTTAACGAGCTTTAATTGAGAATCATCTCACCTCCTGGGATACTTGGTGAAACTCCAAATTCAATTTTCCGGGAAAGCAATTCTACTGTATTGTGGATAACGTGGTCTCTTTTGAAAAGTCATCTGCATTTATTGAGAACACAATTAAAACATTTTTTTCTAATAGATGAATACTCCGAAGTTAATTTCGTATTTTGATTTGATTAACGCATGTGCAACAACCTGTTTTAATTCACTCTGAAGGGAAGAGAGGTGATTCCGTGGAGTACTTTATCTTACCCACCCTTTGAATTTCTGAATCCCCCCTTGAGAGGACTTTTGGAGTCATCACATTCCATCTTCCGCTTGCTTTTTAAAATCTATCTTCTAAAACCAAGTTTCTTCTTCGCAGGCAGTAAATTGCTCTGAGAATCGCGTTTTGCGGATATTTCAAATCAGTGTCAGTCTAGTGTTGCACAAAGACCTTTGGCGAAGGATCTAATAATTTTGATCCTTGGTCAAGCGAGGATACTCTGAGCTACTTTATGTTGTACTTGAGTCTTCAGGTTCTTGCAGTATAAATTGGATTCAGACAACCTATAAACAGCAAAACTCCTCATTTGTGCGGTTTTAATTAATGCACAGCAAATTTTTTATATAGCACTCCTTGAAATGTGCGGTCTAAGTTTCGATTAGTACGTCTCTCTGTGTGTTTTAGCGGCGTAAAAGATTGGAAGCACTTAAAGATTCACGATAGCTTATTAAGTTTGATTTGTGTGGCGCACTTCATGGATCCATTAACCGCACATATCAATTGATTTGTATTTGTACTTCTTACGTTTTCTCCAAAATGTCTTAAATTAAGTAATCTTAATTATTAATTTAGCAAATTTTTTTTGTGGGCGATTTGTTCTTGTACATTACACTGAAAATTATTATTTTAGTATTTTTTTTCCAGAATTTTTTTTTTTATGTTTATAATGCCTTTTTCTTTGTCATGCACACTTTGTCTTTTTTAGAGCAAGAGCAAGCCCTGCTGTGTACTATTTATTTCTGTTTTAATGCAAAACAATTTTTGAACCTAGTATGTTCAAGTATTTATTGCACGCGTTTAATTTTCGCGATGTAGAATTTTTTGCGTACACGTGAACATATTGTTAAGGGTTGTCTGTTAAACAGTACCTATACCTGCAATTTTATTCTTGAAATTCAAAATCTCATTTAAAAGCTGGATTTTAATTGTTTAGAGTATGTTTTCTCGACTTAACGGCCTCAAAATAGGGTCTGGTTGGGCAATGGATGGTTTTTGCGTTTTAAAATATTTGCTCAAAATCTGTTTTAATGCAAAACAGTTTTTTTTCAACCTAGTATTATTTATTGCATATGTTTAATTTTTTAAAAATAATGGTATCTTAATCACTCGAGTTCATATTATGAATTAATGTGTGAGTATTTTTTTCTACCTAAAAAGTGTTCCCAGTTTCTAACATTATTCGAAGTTTTCTTTAAATTTAGAATTTCTTGTGTTGCGACTTTTGTTGGCAAGACTTTTTAATCATTTACTATTTGCAGAATTTTTTCGCCGGCCTTTAGTTTATTAATAGGAAATAAAATTTCAGTTCTCTGTATGTTTAAAATTTTATTTAGTGAAATGTTTTTATGTATTCAACTCCTTTTTTCAGGGAGGAGAGGGGACTTCTGTAAAAATGAGCTTCTTATGGTTACTCTCACGTACGCGAGTAGGATTTTATGGATAAAACTAGCCGAAGCAGTGAATAAAAAATGTCCACTTAAGGATCTGTGTCCCATTTCCATATTTCATTTCTTTTTATCATTTATTATTTATTTCATTAAATTTGATATCTCATTTATTCATTTGAAAGTAAATTTTTTCTCTGTAAAGTTTTGCAAGTCTACTCTCTTGCCCCCCCTTTTTTTTAAAGAATTTTTTTTTAAAATTACATGTAAAATCTTAGTGATTATAAACATGCACATAAAAACTCTTATGAAAATACTGTATATTCGGGCGCTTTTCGTAATAAAAAGGTTGGGGAGGGTTTCCATTCAACTGTTCCTACGAAATATTTTTTTTAAAAAAGGGATTTTTTTTAAATGCTTGCAGGATCAGTGTTCCATTTCACGTTTTATCCGAAATCTAATTTCCCTAAGAAAAACGGATAATATCGAACTGGGGAAATCCTTTTCTGTTCCGTCGAAAGGGCTGGATTACAGATGCTGCGAGATTTGCGAATCGGATTTGCTCCCTGCATCACATTAAAAGATTGAAAGTAGAAGCTGCTTTCAGAACCCCATGACCAGGAGGAGAAATGATGAATAAGTCAAGAAGGAGCTAGGAATATTCCGAACAAGACATTAGGAATCCCTCGAGATGGACAGTCCTTTCCGATGGACAGTTCTTTTTGCTCTCTTCGCCAGTGCCCCTCTCTCTTTCAGTTTTGTTTTTATTCATTTGTTGGGACCTTGTACTTTCTGTTATTCTCAAGACAAAATAATATTTGTTTCCTCGTTGTCTTCTCCAAGTCATCAATGAAACAGTTTTGTTATTATTAATTTTTACGTGATTGTTGTAATTTGAATTACAGATAGCAGAAATAATGGAGGGGAGGGGGCAAGTTTTCTTCATTTTTGGAGAGAATTAAACTAACAGGTATAAAATTTCAAAGAAAAAAGAAGAAAAAAAAAAAAAGATTATTTTCTGAATTTCTCCGAAATTTCATTGTCAAATGACAAACAGTTTTATTTGCACCTGATGTCAGACAATAGGTTTCAAACTGGAGACTCTTCAGTTGTATAAATGCTTCTATATGTAGTTCATTTTTTCAGCAGCATCAACAACGAGAGGGCAACGTATAATATATGTGTAACTTACTACTGTTCAAAACAAGTTTCCCGAAATGGATTCAGTTTAATTCATCAAAGTTAAAAATTTATATTGGATTTAAGTGAAACATATGCCATTGATTTAATGTTTATAAATTTTAAGGTTGACTTTTAGTTTTTCACACTGTTTATTTCTTGCGTGAAAAAGCGTTCCGAAATTTTTGCTGTTTTCTAAAATTGAAGCGAAAATAGCTTATAAGATTATTTATGGATTTGAAGTTGGTTAAAAATTGGAGATTTTCTTTCTTCTCTTTCCATTTTATTGAAACAACAGACTATTTATGATATATGCATGCATAAATTTTTAGTTGGCTTTATCATTTTACTGGATTATATTTAAATCGATACCAGATTCATTTTGTTAACGTACATGTTTCATGAAATTTCCGGATGTTGCAAGAATTTCCCTAAGTTACTAATCTATGAATAGAATAATTATAAAATATGCAAATAAGATGCATACAACAGGGTCATTGCCACTTGATAAATATAGATTTTTTTTGGTTCTGATTACTGTATTTATATTGCTTGTGTGTACGTGCGAATATTTATCTTTTGATTGCAATGAATTATAAATATTGTTTGAGAACTTTTCTGTAACAAATTTTTGAAATCAAACGTGGTGTTATGAATTTTTTTCTCCTTATTTCCATATGCTTTGATCAATCAATAGTATTCCCCTCCCCCTCTTATTTAAAATTATGTCAGGTTAACGATCGTTGTCTAGTTGATATCAATGCAAGATATTGCACATACTACGTTTAATTAATTTATTAGAAACCATTCGATCTGTTTCTGTGCTTGTTTAGTGATTTTTTTTTTTAAATCACATTCTAGTCCTGCATTTCTATGCATTTTTCTAATGAAATTCTCGATCAGTAAAGATCCCACTGTATTTCTTCATACCTACGTGTACGAGAATATTCAACTTCCATCCTTTTCCCCAAGCACATCGTAATCCCCACCTGATTCCGCTTCTTGGCTGGAATGGAAAATAAGGAAGGGTCGAGCAACCCCCTAGAGTATGTACCCCTTCCAATCCCTCGCAGATGGATAAAGGGTGAGAGATCCACAGAGAATAACGTTGATCCCTCTCTCTTTCCGAAACGTTTGATTTTAATGCAATTTTGTTAGCTTGTCGAGTTATGCTCAGGGACGACTTCTTTGACCCACGGATTCAAATTTTGTAAAAGAAATTCAAGAATCTTTTAGTGTTGTGTAACATGCTGGGCTTAGCTCGAATATTTTCTTTTCTCCTGTTAACTATATAACTTGATTAAAAGATAACCTTTTCCATATAGCTCAGTAACTCTCAAACCGTGGTTCACGAAGACCTTTTTAATTTGGCTATTTTAACACCATTTCAAACATTCACTTTGAAAATTACTAATTAATTCACTTTTCGAGTAGCGGGAACGGCTCATCCTCCCGTACCCAATTTCAGAAATGAAGAACGTTCTGCAACAAGTTAAGGACAATTATATTTTAGTGAATTTAATGTATATGTATGAAATATTATTTTAAAACTGCCCTGCAGAGAATTACAACACTATGAGGAAATAACTAGTTATTTTTCATTATTTAAAAAATATATTAAGACAATGCTCATTGGAACAGAAATGAATTATTGTAAGCTAATATACATCAAATGGAATCTAGAGATTTTTGTCATTCTTGTTTAAAAGGTGAGACATCATAAACTCATTCTTGGTGAGACATCATAAACTCCGTGTATGTCGAATATTTATTTTGGGAAATGTTTGTTGGTAATACATTTTTTATTATTATTTTCCCTGATGTAAAACTATCTCGTTTCCTTCGTAAAGTTATTGTAAAATTATTTGAATGTTATTCTTAAGGGAGGTTCAGCAATCAAGGAACCCATGGAATAAAAGAAACGGTCGCCTTACATATTTATGGTGACTTTTAAGAGCATGGAAAGTTAGTCATTATATATACACAGCTGACCATTTAAATTTCTACGCCATGCAGGTGGCTCTCAACAAAAGTCAGATTAACGAAAAATGTTCAACACATTTGGATATCCAATTCATACGCATTTTAACACATTTAAATAGCACAGGTAGGAGAACACCATTTACTGTCTGTAAGAGGATGTATAATGGATTTCTCATTTTGTAATCGCATTCAAACGTTGATTAAGTAAAGGTCATGTTATGCCTCGAATAATACACATCGATCAATAACTCCCGAGTCTAACATTGAAAACAACATTTTTTTTGCAAAATTTTTTTTTATTCATCAACATAACACCTTTTGTTAATCACCTTT